>VZTR01011770.1:215458-228407 GCA_013400775.1 Chaetops frenatus
AAAAAAAAAAAAAAAAAAAAAAAAAAAAAGATAATAATAGAGACAGACTCTTTGTCTCATATTAATGCCAGCAAATGCAAAGGCTACTGTCAGCAGACCAAAGCCAGTGAATACTGAAAAGATGTGGTTTGAAATTTTGGTTAAGCTTTGCATGGAATATGGTTTGCTAATATCCAGCATTCAGTTCTGCCTCATGGCCTGCACACCACTGTGAATGTTTGATTCCTGAGGAGAAGAGAATCATGGACACTTAGTAGTATTAGCAACAACATGCTTTAGAGTTATTGGCAACCTTTGCTTTAGTGCAAGGGTGCTTTTGTAGGTCATTACTGAATATCTGGACTAAATATTTATTAACTCTCTTACTTGATGCTTTGTTTATATTCTCTAAGTATGGTATTTTGCATTTCTTAAAGGGTTTTCCAAGCAACTTTTATCAGTGAGAGATTGCTCATTAGTTATATATGTTGTTCCATATAACACTTCTAACACACTAAAGATTTCCAATGTACTTAAGATTCCACAACACCACAGAGCAGTGAGTTCCAGAGGCTCGTTATGTATGTGAAAACAGAGTATTTCCGTAGATTTCAAATATGCAGCTTCTTTGGGAATCACCTGCCAAAATGCACTGTTAGCATTATATTCCAGTCTTGCATTAGATAACATAGTCTCACTGTGCTTAATACAGATACATAATCAGTTAAAACCCCTGCATGGTAGGGAAGCTACTTACATGAAAATAAGAGTAAATCCACCAGCAGCCAAGAAAAGCCTAGAGCACACCACAGAATAAAGCCAGCACTGCCATTTCAGTATTTAATGATAGAGAGCCGTGTTCAATAACAAAGTGTGTTTCACTTTAAATTAACATCACTTAGGTTATTAAAAACACACTATGCTCTGTAGCTTACTTTTTTTCTGGAGGGAGAAGGGAGGACAGTATTAAAAACTTCCTTTCATTCCTTAACTTAATCCCACTTTGAAGGACTCAAGATAAAAAATGGAGATGGGATTTTATTGTTGGGTTTCTCAGCTTTCTAATTATATTCTTTACTCTATAAACATGCACTGCAGCAAAGAACCAGAGCAACTGGCAGATTGAGGCAGACTGAAAACGTCTTAATTCTTCTGACCTTTACCACAATTTTCTTTCTCTAACAGAATACACAACTGACCTTTTCCACTTACTGACAGGACAGCTTATGGCAGATTTCCATTATGGAAAGCTCTCTGCAAATTCACTGCAGTTATTACTGCTAACCCAGCTCAGCTCTGCAAGGATATTATAATACACAGCTCCCTGGAACCTTAACTGTTGGTAGCTTCTGGTTCCAGAAAGTCACAGTGGCCATGCCTGCCTACCTGCCAGCTTTCCAGATGCACACAGAGGCAAAACACCTGCAAGGCAGCCAAACATTACAGATGTTCCCAGCAGAACCATGGCTGAAAGCTTGCCAGATGCACCATACATTCATCTAGGTCACAAACTTGGCTGGGTTGAGGGATGTCTCAGTCATTAGGCTGCCTGCCTAACATACAGGAGATCTCTCTCTCACTTAGGAGGTGACATTGAGAAAGTCACTAAACCCCTATGGCTCTGCTCTTTGTAAAAAAGAGGGTGGACTGCATCTCCTCTTCAGCGTTATGAAACTCTTGTAGACAGTGAATCATTTACAGCTACTCTGGTAACAGGGTCCAGATGGAGAAATTTGCAGAATATTTTAGTTGAAGTTTATAATTTAATTAAGGAAAGACAACAAAATATTGTGGGCTATGGTATACAGGTTTTATTGGTACAAGTTGGATATGTGATTATTCATGCCTAGAAAAGCCAAGTGATTCATGAAGTTTGAATCAACTGACTAGCAACAAAGTCTTTGCACCCAGCTGCACCATCTTGGTCTCTGTAAATTTCAGACTTTTATTAAGAAACCCAAATGTTGGTGATGCTTTTTATACTTTTTCACATTCTTTTTAATTGAAACTATTTTTACATTGCTCCAGCTGTAAAGCCAGACTCTTTTAGTAACCATGTGTTCAACTACAAGGATCACTGTGGCAGAGAAAACTTTCTATTTTTATCCCCAAAATAACCTGTATTCTTATGCTTTCTTTCTTTGTTTAAACCAGATTCAATACAGACACGTCCAGGCAGGAGTATTTTGTGTGGTTATCATATGTCTTGACAGAGAGCACCAGAAAATGAGAAGCTTTTCTGTAACTGTAAGTGCCTCTGTGGTCAGCAAAGACAAAGCTGCTGGGCTTTGCAAAGGAGTCAAAGGCAATAAGACTTCACAACAAAAGAGAAGTTTTAATCTATAAATCAAGGCAGCAGTGGCACTGAGAGTGTGGGAGTGATGTTTGCCTTTCTTACTGAGACTTGGCTTGGGATTTAAAATCCCAGGGGTTTCCAGCCTGCATCCTACTGTGGTTTTACAGGCAAATGAGCATTGAGGGAGAAATATGAATGCTCAGACAGGAAGGCCAAGAAAAGGATAGCAGAAGCTACCCTTTGCAAAAACCACCATGCTGAAAATGGGAACCAAGCCTCCATACGTGCAGGACCACTCAACATCACGCTTTGAAACTGAAGTGGAATTAAGTGGGACTTGAAGAGGCCTGTGATGCATCCTACCAGTAGAGAACTTCTTGAGGAACAAATCCCAGAGCTAGAGAAGTCCTGAGAGCAGCACTCAGAAATGATTACAAACAGCACAAAATATTAAGTCCGATATACGTAATCTTAGTGCAAGAATTTCAGTGGTCTGACTATATTTACTCTTTGGGTAAATCTATTCTTGGTTACATAAAATTCCCCTGCAGACAATATTCTTTGTTTTGCTGTATTTTCCCACTAACCAGTCATAATATTTTGTGCCATTATGACAGAAAAAATACTGTTCATAAAGCTTTGCAAGGGCCTTCCACAAAGAAAAAATACACTCCCAGAAATAGCATTCCAGGAAAGTGTTATTTCAGATTTTAAGGCAACCAGAACTAGCTCATGTACACATAATTTACAATTCTACTGACACTACTTAATAGTTCATTCTACGTTCAAAGGAATTTACAATATAGGTACCATAAAAAATTATCCCATGCTTCAGATAGAACGTCTCAGACTGTGAATGAACAGTGACTTACAATTAAAACCTAAGAACAGGACAAAAGTACTATAGAAAACATACTACCTATATATTTTAAATAAATATACAGTTAGATGTTGCACACAGGAAAAGATATTGAATGAAAATTAACGTAGGTAGAATTCAGAAGGGAGCACATATTTTAAATCTTACACAGAAGTCTGATTTCTCTGTGGAATTCCAATCTGGTTTGTTTTATTTTGTAACACGAAAAAGCTTGGGTAGATATGTAAAGGACTGATTATTCATTATTACTTAGCTAGTAGGTTTGGCTCTGAAATTCCCTTCTTCATCTTTCTTTAGACTGCCTACCAAATACTACAAAGCTCCATTTGACAATGCAAAGCAGGAACACACGTGAAGAAAATCTGTGATTATCTTAGACTGATTGAGGGAGACAGTTTCAAATTTGAATATGAAGATTCTGGGCCAATGCTAACTAAGAAGAGAAATAAAAATCTACAAACATGAGACGCAAAGGAAAGGTGGAAGAACCAATGCAAAATGATTAAAATCAAATTAAAAGCATAAAATTATAAACTGAAGAAATTTAGACTGGAAATCTTCCAGGAAGTGAAAAGAGGCCATGGAATTATAATTTATTCTTTACAATGTTTTCCAGAGAACCTCAAAACTGGATCACAAATGTAAAGTAAGTTTCATTTCTCAGAGGATAAAATCTCATCGCTAAGGACACATAATTAAAACACAGAAGAATGAAAAAAGCAATTGAAAACAAAGCTGTAGGGGCCTCACTGGTGCCAAGAGTAGCATAAAATAAGCTTTCTATTTCTGAGGAGGGCGATTGTAACAAAAGTAACAGACTTGCAGCTGTAGGAAAAGGATACTGCACGAGAGAGTCTTGGGTTTTAAAAGAAGATGTGATTATACAGGGACGATTTTCCAGTGGTAAAACACATACCCATGACAGTAGAACCCCTCTCACATGCACATCGAAACCCTGCTGCTGAATGCAGAGACAGTGTGACTTTGCTGAGCAAAGGCCCCAGTTTCAGACATATCTTTTGCTTTTCTTTCACAGCCATCTGAATATACTACCAAAATCTGATGCACCACGAAATCTCCAAGAAACTGCTGCTCTGGGATCTTTTGTTCGTTTTGCCACTTTTCACATCTGAACTCCTCCCTCTTCAGCAACCCAAAGGTGAGATGCTCCCTCAGCCTGTCTCTGTCTGCTGCTGTTTGAGTACTTTGGACTCATCTTGCATCATGGAAAGAAAGTCCTTTTCAACATCTGCCACTGACAGCCATTCTCCTTTCCCACTCAGCCTTCCCCAGCAGACAAACACACAGCTCACGCTAACACCCCCACGGGAGGTGAGAGAGATGGCCAGATTGTGGGCCCTATGCTTCATATTTCCTAATCTGTAACTGCAAACCCCCAGTGTGACTCAACTGTTTGTCCCTGAGAGAAGGCTTAAAATAAAGCAAAGCTGCAATGGTGAGAAGCTGGATAAATAAATGTTTGAGTTGCTTGGTTTGCGAGTTCTGAAATGTTTAGTTACAACTGGCAGAAGTCTGCAAGCATCATTCCCCAACACTTTGGAACTGCATTGAAGCCATGCTAGTAAACTAAACTAAAGAAAAAAGAATGGTCTTTCCTTGGTTTTGTAGCATATGCAAACTCTAGATTTCACAAAACTGTGAAGATTTCATACAGATCCTCAGAAACCAGGTATTTCAGGAAACATCAAGCAGATATTTTCCACACTGACCTAGGGGAGGGAAGAGAGCATGTACTGGCTGGAAAGCCATAACTATGGCTTTATCTTTACCTTCCTGGCCTCCAGGGAGAGGTCAGAGAAGAAGCAGGCTAATTTTGCTTTCTCCTCCATCTTTAGAAGGGTTTTTTTGTACCTGCATGGGGGACAAAAGAGATGAAGGGAATACCCCCTTTCAGGAACGCACCTGAGAATAGGAATTTTCAGCAGCGCAGCATGTCACCAAATACTTTGTTTCTCTACCATTATCAAGAGCAATACTTCATTTCTCCTTGCCCGCCAGATCTGCTTTGTAGGGTTTGCCACATACAGGCCTCCATTTGCCACAATGTGGCACAGGAAATCTGGGGTTGTCTCACTGTGGGGCTAGTTAGGTCAGGGAGTTCTATTCCATCCCAGTATCTCTATTTAATGCCTGAAAGTACAGGCACCAAAGCTTCTAACTGGACTCATCCTTGCTCTGTATTTCCATCCAACAGAGACAAATGCCCTAGAAAAATTGCTACTAGAGCGAGCTAACATTAAAAACAGAGTTTACTTTTCTTCTTCTAAATGAGTTAGTTAGAAACCAGTCAGCTGTTTGCTCAACAGTTCTGAGCCAAAGCCAAGCACCGATTTCTCCCTTGACTTACATTAGCTTTGAAAGTGCAAACAATAAGCAAGCTGGGGCTTAATGAGCCTGTATGTGGGGTCAGTCTGGCAGAACCAAAGAGGATGGGCATTTTTTGAGCTATCCCAGTTTGAAACACAAGCTACAGGGGGGATAATGAGAGCAACAAAGAACTAAGGACCTGCAGAGGTAGCTCACTGGAAGGATTTCACTGGAAGTGACTCCCTCATGGCTTCTTTACTCCAGCTGATTGTAAGATGCTATTTCCCAAGTACTGGCACTGAGCAGCTAACCCAGATCAGCCTGCATCAGCCTCTGGCACAGTACAGTGGCACATCTGGGCTGCGAAGGAAAGACTGAGCCTCTTGTCCAGGAATTTATATCTTCTTTTAGAAAGATTTGTTTCAAATAAGATGTGTACTACACAACATGCAAAAGGAACACGATTCCAAAAAAAAAAAAAAAAAAAAAGCAACCCTAACCCCTAGGTATTTCTGAACAATACACAACAGAACCTTTTGCTAAAACCCAATTGTGTTAAAAGCACAAGCTTCCACCATCAGAGCCAAAATGGACATCCAAAACTTGTCTCAAAAAGATGGAAGATAAACAATTCTAGACATAAAAACACTCCACCAACTGGAGATTCAATAGACAAAACATGCTACAAGAAATACACAGCCATGGTACCATCTTCAACCAGTCTCTTTTGCCCAACTTATGCCATAGACCCCATTCTAGGACACATTTAATAATCTCTCTGCTACACAATTTAACAGCCTCCTTTGATTTGCCTGGCCTCCACATTCCTAAAGAGCAAGAAGAATGCAAGAACTCATTGACCCAAGGGGTGCTCAGTTAAAAAGGTGATAGGCTGATAGAAAATTCCAAAGGCAGACAGGATTAATGTCATAGACATATCTGTGGTCCACCCAGAGAAGGAATTTTCAATTATTCCAAAGCAAAGTAATGAGCTTTTCTAAATTTTACCTTGGTAACACACTCCCAAAGTGGCAAAACAATGATCAGAGAGAATGAACATCAGACAAGTAAATGGTTAAAATCCTGCTTGTGATTTGCTGCAGATACTTTCACTGGGAACGTTTGAGCATAATAGTTCTGCGTAGGAAGAAAGGAACTGTATTTTAGTCATCTGCATATATTCTAGTTTTGGTTGGGTTTTTGGGTTTTTTGTTGGCTTGGGTTTGGGTTTTTTTTTTTTAAAGGTACATTGAATGATTATTCAGAAGTGGACTATTACTGTGAACTGTTAAAAATAATATTCTTACAGATTGTAGTCAGCTCCAGTGTCTCTCCACATGTGTGTGGGTTGGAGATAAGCATCATGGCCAGTAGGCAGGGACTTTTTTGGTACTGATGGGGGTGTATATTAAATCTTTAAAAGTTACTCTGATTAATTCACATCAAGTCAGCATAATTTTCTTCACTGCTTAAGTATTCCAGCTGCCAAGATTCCTAAAAGAGAGTGAACTGTGCTCCTGAGCTTCATGATTAGGGCCATGCCCCTTTTTTTCAACCAGACTGAGACCCACCAACTCACAACTTGGCTAGGACTTTTCCTCAATCTCATTGTCAGAGCAATATCCAGAAAGGTAATTTCATAGTAAGACTCCAAATCTCCCTTTCTCAGCAGTTCTCTCCTTCTAGACTATTGAAAGAACTCAAATTACGTAATTTCAGTTCCCTCAGGTACCTTCAAAATGCTCTGGCTTTTGACATAGGTGCCAAGAAAATGCCTTCATACAAGGTTTGTCCATTAGCACATGCCCAGGCAGCAGGAGAGGTGGAAAGATTCTACTTCTCAATTAGCTTTATCTGGGATGTTCAAAGAAAGTTTTCCTTTCCTATTATATCATCCATCCCATTAATGCCTAACTAGGAAAGCAGCACCAAGTTTCACAGAGCAGTTGTGGCTTCTCCCTAGCAATGATCCTTTTCTGTCTGTAGCTTTCACGTCGTTTTTTTGCTGATGCTTTTAACTTTTCTTGGTTTGCGTCCATTTTAAATGAAATAACCTGATTAGATTCCTTTTGTCAGAAGGCCGAGGTCACATCAGTCACAGCAAGAGTTTTCTGGACACATGGAGAATGAAAATAGGTTGGATACCTTTACATTTTCCATTCTCCTACAAAGAGTCAGAGTATCCATTCACATAATAATCTTTAATATAAGCATACAACACTTTATATTTCATTCTTCCTGAAAAATGCATATGCAATCTAACTGAAACTACTACAAATGAAAATTACATTCAAACTGTTCCAGCCAAAGCAATAATGTCGAGTACAATCTAAAAAAGGCTACATAGTGTTTCAAAAGAAAATCTTTACATTTGCATATAAAAGTGAAACTCTCAATTTAAAATTTGTCTAAATTTTTAACAGTAAGTAAAAATAGTAACCAAGTACTTGTCCTATTCACATACAGAAATACATTGAAGTATATTTTAATTATAGACAAAAAAAAGTATGCTTGACTCTTTCCAACTCTTTCCTATTTCAATCAGCAAATTATAAAAACAGCCTTTGCAGTTCAGTCCTACATACAATTAAAAAAGCTACCTTTGACTTTGCACTTCATTTTTCTACTAATATATGAAATCATTACAGCTACACGTGTTCTGCTTCAACATTTGAAAAGTCAGCCTACAAATGCATTTTGCTTTCTAGTCTCTCCAAGAGGCTATTGGTTACACCACTCAATTGATTGGAAAACATAGAGAGGCAGTGTAAATTACTGATGGCCATGCAGAAGGTTCAAAAAACATCTCTCCTGGCTTCAGTCATGCTTTCTGACATATATCCTGCCTCTTTTTATTATGCTAATGAGCCACATATAAATGTTCATACTCTTGAGACTGCTAAGGTTTATGCAGAACCTATTCCACCAGCAGAGTTCGGATCTGTCTTAAACTCTGTTGCTATTAATCTTTGGTCCTCAGCCCCATGTAGATCAGGATCCTCACACAATCAGTTCATTCAACATGATAGTACATTTGCAGCTACTACAGAATGCTTGCATTTGTTTTTCCCAAGAAAAATTAACACATTGAACTATCACTCTGGTTTTAGTAAGTAATTGAATAGGAAGTAGGCAGAAAGAGAACAATGCATTCATTTTCTCACGTAAATACAGACTTAAGTAACCTTGCTCTGCAGAGGTGAGAGGCTTCCAGACACTGAGATAATCCAGCTTGGTAGCGTCTGTCAATTTAATTATTTTTTACTGAGATTGGTACTCACGAAACCATCTCTGATTGACAGCCCCAGAGATGATGCCCTGTGTTATCTATGGAACAGATACAGTCCAAGGAGCAGCAGTGTTTTTAGGTCTGATTTATTTTCATTTCAGTCTTAAATGTGTTCTTCAATTTTTAATTGATGATAGTGACATCTCTTCCCCACTAGCACTCTTTTTTATTTTTCTGTAAAAGACAGCCAAGTTATTTCCTTCAGCCATATAGATTTTACTTCTAAACTGATTAATTCTCCCTAAATACAGACCATATCTCCATAACTACTCTTATTGCCATGACTGCCAAAAAGTCTACAGGTTACTTAATCAGTGACTTAACTTTTAAACCTGGAAACTAATCTTTATTTACATTAAATACAAACATCTGAGTAGTTACATTTTAATAAGGTTTTGTTTTATGGAGAAGGAGATCGCTAACTGAAACTGACATTACAGAAATGCAATGAGGAATGGAAATCAAGAAAAGGGAAAGGAAATGGGGAAAAAATAATTTTAAGATATTGGCTGTCATGTGCTGTTTCAGCTGTATATATACACCACTAACTACATGGAGCAATGAAGCCACTGAGGCAAGACACCAGCACAAAAATGTCATAACAGTGACAAAAAAATTACAATTAATATCTGCAGGAGGCAAAAAAGAAGGAAGAAATAGAGGATAATCTAATGAGTAGGCAACTACTAATCTGCTTAAACCTGAGCCTCAAGAAAGATACAAGTCTAGAGGCTGGTGTGCTTGCAGCCCAGCTCATGGAGCTATGACACGAACATGCAGGGAGATTCTGCTGCAGGTGCCAAGGCAGCAATCGGATCCTAACATAAAAGGTAACATCCTAATTTCCAATCTTGTTTTAAACCATGAGGTTTAATACCTGTTCCAATTTCCCTGTCCCTGTTAATAGGAATATCCAAAGTTACAGCAATTATCAACATAAATGTCATTTCTGCACCTGGCTAAACTCCTGACCTTAATGAAACCCTTTGGCAAGTCATGCTTTCTAATACCTAGGTTCAGCCTTTTACCATACCACAGACTTCTTGTGCATCACATACAAAATCTTTAAAGGCAAGATTTTTAAAAGGAATTTAAGCACATTACATATCCCTACAAATCTGTTAGATCCTGTTCTTATAATGAGGATAACATCATCTTGCTGTATCTTACTTATCTTTACAACATCTCCAAATTACAGACTGTAAAAGCATTTACTACCTGAGTAACGACTAGGCAGGTGTGTAAGAGACAATGTACTTAGTGATGAAATCAGGTAAACTGTCACATAATGGCTAGTCACCAGCTCCTTCAGCTTGGAAGAATTATTTTCTAAAGACCATTCTCTTGTTCTTTGTTAAATTTTAAGTAAGTGAAACATCAAGACACTCAGAAATTACATATACTATGATTTTCTTTGCCTCTGCTTTTCACAGAATCATTAAGACAGGAAAAGACTTCTAATATCATCAAGTCAAATCATTACCTAACACGGCCAAGTCTACTCCTAAACAAAGTCTCTAAGTACCACATTTATGTTTTTTGAACACTTTCAGTGATGGTGATTTGACCATTTCCCTGGGTATTCTGTTCCAATGCTTGGCCACCCTTCCTGTGAAATTTTTCCTACCATCCAATCTAAACCTCCCTGTGGCAAGGGAGGTCATTTCTTCATCCTATTCCTTGTTATTGGGAAAGGAGACTGATCTGTACCTCTCATTACAACCTCCTTTCAAGGTAGAAAGCAATAAGGTGTCCCCTCAGCCTCCTTTACTCCAGGCTAGACAATCCCAGCTCCCTCTCAGCCGCTCCTGATAAAACTGGTGCTCTCGACCTTCCAGCTGCTTTGCTGCTCTCCAGGGACAATCACTCTGTGGCTCTGCTGGCCACACTGTTGCTCATAGAGGCCAGCAGAGCCCCTGGCCCTCTGCGACACCTGGGCACACGCTGGCTCGTGCTCAGTTGGTTGTCAACCAGAACCCCCAGGTCCTCCATAGCCACAGGCTCCTAGATCCCTTTCTGCCAGGAAGCTTCCCAGCCACTCCGCCCCCAGCCTGTGGCACTGCCTGGCGTTGTTGTGACCCAAGCACAGGACTTGGCACTTGGCCTTGTTGAACCTCATACCCTCACTGGCCTTGGCCCATTGATCCAGCCTGTCCAGATCCCTCTGTAGAGCCTTCCTCCTGTCAAGCAGATCAATACTCCTGGCCAACTTAGTGCTGTCTGCAAACTGGCTGAGGGTACATTTGATCCCCTCATGCCTGTTGTTGACAGAGATATTGCACACAACTGACTCCAATACTGAGTCCTGTGGAACACAGCTTGTGGTTGCCCATCAACTGGGTTTAACTCCATTCACCACCACTCTTACAGCTTGGCCATCCAGCCAATTTTTTACCCAGCAAAGAATGTGCCTGTCAAAGCCACGAGCAGACAGTTTCTCCAGGAGAATGCTGTGGGAGAGAGAGTCAAAGGTTTTACTAAGGTCCACATGAACAACACTGACAGCCTTAGCTGGGTCACACTGTCATAGATGGAGATCCTGGTTGGTCAAGCAGATCTGTCTTTCATAAACTTGTTCTGGCTGGGCCTGATCTCCTGGCTGCCCTGTATGTGCCACATGATGACACTCATGATGACCTGTTCCATAACCTTCCCTGGCACCAAGGTCAGGCTGACAGGTCAGTAATTGCTTGGGTTCTCTTTCCAGCCCTTCTTGTAGATGGGTGTCACACTGGCTAACCTCCAGAATTCTGAGTCCTTCCTGCTTAACCAGAACTGCTCATAAATGATGAAGAGTGGCTTGTCAAGCTCTTCTGTGAGCTCCCTCAGTATTCCTGAGTGGATCCCATATGGCCCCACAGACTTGTGTGCATTAAAGTGGAGCAGCAGGTTGCTAACTGTTTCCCCTTGAATTATGGGGACTTCATTCTGCTCCTGATTTCTGTCTTCCAGCTCAGGGGAATGAGCACCCTAAGGATAGCTGGTCCAACTAGAAAAGACTGAAGCAAAGAAGGCATTAAGTATCTCAGCCTTTTCCTCATCCTCTGTGGGAATGTTTCCATCTGCATGCAATAAAGGATGGAGACTCTTTATGCTTTCCTTGATAACAGCAAATCTTTCACCCTGCTGACTTGTCAAAAGAAGAAAGGCATCATCACTATGGGAACATAACCATGACAGAGCATCCCTGAACTCCTATCAAGCTTTGCCTTGAACAAAACGAGCAACAGAGATGTCAGGAGGCTTGCCAGGGACAGAACAGGAACACAGCCCCTCCACAGTGGGCTCGTTCCCTTAGTTTTAGCCCACTCCTCACCTTGCTTGCTAAAGCCCTTACTAGGTCAGAATTGGAACACTTAGTCCCTACTGTGGCTTCTCTGACACAGACTTTTCCACAAAACTTTACATTAATTTCTATACTTTAGAAAATCTGTATTATGAATGACAGAAAAAAGACATGAATTTTGTATCAAGTGTCAGCAAGACACCTATTACTTCAACACTAACAAGGTCCAGTGAGGCCCTGCTGAGCATTCATAACAAGACCACAGGCTGGAGGTAAGGAAGGAAAGAAATAAGTCAGGATGGCAAATTTCTCTCTTTCAGAATTTCTTTGCTTGGTATCTTTGACAATGGAGTTTCAAATTCCAGTAATAGACAGAAAGATTTGAGATCAATATTCATTCTCAATTCTACATGTTAAAACAGGGACAGAGAATGCCCTCATTTAAGATTCAAATTTAGCTCCCTCCTACATGGCCTTTTGTGTCAACTTGTGCACTTCTCATGAAAAAATATTTACATGGGAATTGTCAACTCAACGAGCAAAGGGGGAAGAAATTTTTGTGTCAAAGGAACAAAGCCTGCTGCAAGTTGGCTTTTTTTTTTATTTCTTAACAAATCATTCAGTGGCATGAGTCAGATAATATGGAGTGGGAGGATCACACTCCAGCAGGCTGTGGTAGAGCAGGTGGAGCTGTGGAGACAGCTTGGACATATGCAGCATGTGTATTTTCTCTTGAAGGACTTGGAGAAGCAAGTGCTACAAAGCTGATTTTGCAAGGGTATCTTGCTGCTGAACTGGTACTTTAAAAACACTGGGGGTCCTGAGTTGTTTTCCTCCACTTGCACCAATTAATGTTTTTATTCTGGTTTTTTTTTTTTTTTTTTTTTTTTT
>VZTR01011770.1:228466-245040 GCA_013400775.1 Chaetops frenatus
TTTTTTTTCCCCAAGATGAGGAAAAAAGACACAGATTTCTCTCACGATTTGGGAAAGTAATTCTGAGAGCAGATGACAGCTATTTCAATTATAAATGAATAATACTTATGCTATTTTCTGGACACAGAGCAGACTCAACACTGTAGAAAGGATATTCCACAAGGGGGACTCATACAGCGAAGCTGGATTATTTTCCTTGGCCCCTAATCACAGACTTTTTTCTGGTTCTTCTGCTGTTACACTCCAGGTTAAAGTACCATTGTGGCACATATAAGCAAATTGTCATGTTAACTCTAGGAAAACATTTTTACAAGGCCCTGTATTCCTCCAAATATCAAGAAGCTTTTTAACAGTACTGAAAATCCCTGGATTTAATAATCAGATTTATTCCATCTCCAGGATTCTAGATAGCCTGGGTCTGTGTGTTTGCTGTCTCAATAAAACTGGCATGAATAAACAACAATGACAGTGATCCCAGAGAAGTCACATCAGTGTAAATGAAAACATCAGGTCCATGGTGAGGAGTGTAGCCCCTCAGTGGCTCAGCAAATAATTTAAAATAAATAAATAATGTGAACAAGACCCAGTAAATCCAAATTTGAATAATGAGAACTTTAGGTTTGCTGTTCTTTGGAGTATTATTGATATGAACAAACAGTAGCCCCAGGTGTTCTCAAACAAGCCCAGCAAGCTCCCTAAAGGTTTGTTAGCTGCCTGCTTGCCTGAGGGCCACTGATCTATTCTAGTCTTGCTGTAGCTTCCTGCTGAAGAAACCTTTCCTGATTGTCTCCAATCTGGCAACAGGCTAGTCAGTGAGGATGCCAGGAAAATGCTGTGGAGACCCCAGTGAGACAATACTCACTGTGCCTTAGCTTGGGATGCCAGAGTTTTGACATCTCAGATCACATCTCATTGGGAATGTGTGTTAGGAGCTTTTAATCAAGGTGGAGAGAAGTCTCCTCTCTCCTTCCACAGCAGACAGCTCAGGCTGGGCACAACTGCAGTACCAAGGGATAAAGGAAGATCCTTAAGGGGAAAAGTGGTGATGAAATTGGCATGATTGCTAGTGGCTTCTGGTAGGAGACTGAGCTAGTAATTTGGAAAAAGAAGCTTGTTAGAGGAAAAGAGGAATGACACCGATCTGCTGTAATGAGCAGGCAGTAGGATAGTGCCTTCATGTCATGCTTCATTCTGGCTTTCAGCCACACACTGCAAAGGTTGTGGCCTTGCTGGGTGTAAATTAACACAGCCTAATGATTTTTCCTCTCTTTTTAGTCTCCCAAGCTAGCATCAGTTTACAGTGAGAACAACAAAAGACAAAAGCAGTGCAGCACAACTGAGAGCAGACTAGGAGGTTTCCATCAGCTATGCTATATAGACTTTAATTTGCCAGGGGGAAGGAAATGAAAGACTGGATGCTCTAACCAAGTCTTTTGGTCTTGAGGTTAAGCAGTTACTCACCTGGGGCAAGGAGCTCCCAGTTTTCTCCAGACTATGGGCATTTCTTAAAATTATCATAACACTCCAGAGTACCATCTAGCTATGAGAACATTGACCAGGGAGTAAATTCTTGAGATGATGAAACATTCCTTTTACAGATGAGAACACGGTTGCACAGAAGGATTAAATGACTTGCCCAGCATTATAAAGTAAATCGGCAATAAAATAGAGAAAATAATCAGATGCCCTGATGCCCACTTCTGTACATAAATCACTAGACCATAATTTCTTCTGCAAGATCATCATTTCCTCCTTTCATATGCTATCTTGCTGCCAAGAGAAAGATTATTCTACATGCTGCATGGAGTAACATTTTTCCAAGTCTAATTCAAAACCTGTCAAGCCATGGAGTTGCTCTTCTACTCCCCTGGGAAATGATTCCAGAGCTTGACAGAGCAAGGACATATCTCCATGGTAGGAAATCTTCCATAATATTTACCCTTAAATTTTTCTATTCTCCACTTGTATTCATCTAAATATCTTGTCTCTTTCTATAGTATTTATGATCATCAAATACTAGCAGAGTTGTATTTCCCCTTCTCTCTCCCAGATATCACTTAAGCAAGATTAACTAACTCTCAGTAACACGCCTAAAATCAATTCCTTTAATTCCCAAAACAGATTTTATTTCTTTCCCTAAACTTTCTCCACTTTTCCAATATTAGACACTTATTTCAGTGTTTCCACAGTGTGTTCTTTGACCTTGACCAGTACTTCTTTTCTCCCTGCTGATGGGACAGACTGCAGCAGTACACAGGATGTAGGGAAAATTGGGGTCTGGAGCAGGAAGTCAGTGATGTCACAAGACCCCTAGGGTTGGGGGATTACTGGCAAGCTCCTGGAGCAATATTTCTGTCCATCCATTGGAACTGGAAAGAGTGCCAGATCCTACATTAACACTGGGCTAATTTACCCAAAGGTGAGAGGCTGAACTTGCTGCTTCCTTCCTGTTCTTTTTACCATTTTAGCCCACAGAAATCAGTAAAAACAGACATTAAATTCCATCATTAAATAATAAAAATGAAATTGCCTTTTGCTGATTTAGCCAAGCAGTGAAACAAACACCAATACCTGAAACCCCTGAGGTTTCTACTGTGGTCAGAATGAAGCCTCACAAAAATGGCCATCTCAGCAGAAATATACAGCCCTGGGCTGCCACATTAACATAAATTACAGCAGCCAGAAATTATTGCTGCCTCTAATCTCCAAACACTCAGGAGCTGAGCTGTGTTGGTGGGAATGACCTGTCCTCCATGATGCATTGGTGTTTGCACTCTCCCTCTCTCTCTCTCATGTGCACACAAAGCCCGTCCTTTTGAAGCACAGAGATTTATGTTTCCTGAAATAAAAAACCCAATACTTTAACTGCTCCTGCCTGGTCCCCTTCCTCCTCCCTAATAAAATCATCACCTCTTAGCTTTTTGAGGACAGTAGGACTTCTATTTTGGGTGAAGATAGAGAAACAAAGAACAACCTAAAGCTTCAATTAACATCTTGCTACTGCCACCGCAGGAGACACAACAACTTCCTTTCATCTCATATTTCTAAATGGAAAGTGATGTGAAATAGTTAACAAGAAGCTACGAAGAACCTATGTGTAATCATGCTTATACAAAGTCCCACAAAAAACCAGCCTGTTGATCTTCTATTTTTTGAGTTTTTGCTGTCCATCCCTCTGACTCATCCCCTATATCCCACGTTCTTCTCTAACTTGCCTTTACTACTCCTTAAAAGCATTACAGCTATGCCTGTGAACAAGCCTGTCTAAAATTAAACTAGTAGAAATTAATATGTAAAAGTTCTTATTTCTGCTAAAGGTTGGCTTATTTTAACTTACTAGCTGGCTTTTTGTTTGCTTTTAAAGCACTTTTAGTTGTTTTCAACCACACTGATGAAAAGCAGGTTTAAACCAAAGTGAGCACTCTGGCTTAACAAGGCTTATACAAAGCAGTATCTTAAATTAAACCAGTAAAACTGATGCCAGAGGAGACCAGAGACTGAAGGTTTACTGTTGAAGACAGAATGACAGAGGTCTGCCTAAAATATTAATAATAATAAGCAGAGGTTGAATCTCAGTGGAACTGGTATATTTAATTGCCATCCAGGTATTTGAAAGGTAGACACAACAGAGAGTTGAAAACAAGTTTTCACTTCAGACAAAAGGATAATATAATGCTGTTTGAGGTCTTGAGCAATTAGAATTTTAAAAAATCCAGCAAGCAGCAAAACACAAGACAACACACTATAGCTGTGCAACTCCTTCAAAAGTCATGGGAGAGCAGAACACACTCTCCAGGTGGAGAGAGTGCCAAAGTTCAGGTCTGGCTGAGCTCGTGTGGTGTGGAGCTGTGGGATGTGACACTTGATGAAGGATACACACAGCGCATGGAGAAGAACATCTATGTTCCATATCCTATTGTGTTAGAGAATGGAGGACGTTATATATTTCTTCAAAATAACAAAAATCCATCAAAGTTTTCTGACTCCATGCAAATAATTTCCTTTTCATAACTGGAATAGACTGCTACCCCCAAATTTAGACCAATTGTTGTAGTGAAAAGAAACACAGTTTTTAATAGGAAGGTGACAGCAATAAATAACCTGGCATCTATTACTAAAATAAGAGCACACTGCTGACAATGACTGAGGGCTGCTACTCTGAAATTATCCTACGTATTAAATCAGATCTAGCTCTTTGTATAATGCCACTCTTCCACACATTCAGATGTTATGTTCTGTAAGCCAGACAAGAGCAAACACAGCTCTCCACAATGGCACCATGTGACCCAAAGACTCCACACTGACCTTCACACTCTAGGACTGAACAGCTGTTGTAAACATAGAAAGTATCTTATTATTAAGGATCATTGCTATTACAAATCTACCAATAAAATACCCAGAATAAAACAATTGCTAGTAATCATACTTTGGACACTTTATTTAGGACTAGATGTTAGCAAAGTGCTACAATAGCATATTAACAGCTATTTGATGCAGGCAACCCACACTGAAGAGCCAGGAGAAGCCCCAAAAGCTACAGAGAAAGCTTTGCATCTACTCTAAAAGGCCTTTTTAAAGACCAACAGATTAAATCTGCAACAGAATGGATGACTTTCAACTCTAAATCGGTGTTGAAACTCTCCCACTCTTCTATTTCAAACTCACCACATGTTCCCACCAAAATAATCAGCTGTGAAAGAGTGAATTATGCCTATATTTGAAGTTCATATTGTTAGGCTTTGGAGCTGTATCCCCTTGAAACAAACAGACACAGTCCTAACATGGCTCAAAGGCACTGCTTGTAGGTTGTCAGCAGCCTCATCCATCCGCTTGGAAAATATCTTCAAGGATACATATCTATGAGGCACACTCTATTAAAACATTGCCAGCAAACACTTCAAGCAGCACCCAGTTCTCCTCTCATTTATACCTCTCCTTTCATGCCAAGAGACAGAATTCTCAACATTCAGGCCCATCAGATTATGTCAGATATATAACCACTGTCCTTGTGTCATCTATGTCAAAGATATCTCTTTTTTCTTCCTCTTCTTCCTCAGATCTCAGTCCCTGAGTCTAGAAAGGTTGTCTACTTCTTTTATGCCTCAACTGAGAAATCGATAAATGCTTTCAGCCTTTCCAACTTTATGTTTTTATTTGACAGGAGTATACAACAACAGCAATCTATGTGACACTGTTCCAGCACAATATTCTTAGGTGTACTATCACATTGCTGCAATTGAGCAAGATACAATAAAAGAGATTTAAACTAAGTGTTACCTTGCCTTTGCAATGAGGAGTGTGCAAACAGCTAATTAAAGTAACTTACCTGACACAGTATAGTTTGATACAGCATCCAAATCTTTGACTGGTTAAATTTTAAGGTGAAAATCTCACTCTGTAGTAAAAGATCCCCCAGCTCAGGGTGTTGTCCTGGAATAGCGATTTTATTACCATTATTCAAGTACATTTCCTATTTCAACAAGCATTCACTACAGTCTCTCTTGTGCTTCCTCCCAACCCGTTATGGGTTCACTGGGCATTGCACAGACCTGTAGTGCCATAGGTAAGGAGGATGGAGATACAAGATTCCTGCTAAATTTTGGGATGTTTCACCCAAGATTACACCATAGGGCTGAACTAAGGATCATTACATGATTCTTAAAACTTACATGACAACCATAAAATACTCCTAGGTAAGAAGAGATTAAGGGCCCCCACCCTGTCACAAGCACAATGAAGTTGAAAAATATTTAAATATTTAATTTTTTTTTTTTAAATGAACCCTTCATTTTGCTCATTTCCCACTACTTACAGAAAAATCCAAAACAAAACAAAATACAAACGATTGCTAAAAGCTCCAATAAGTAAACAAACATCAGAGATCATACAAACTCATCACAAAAGGAAAAACTTGAGTTTCTTGTGAGAAATATTTAAAGAAGCAAGTCTAAGCTAATTAAGCTATCCCAAATGCAGGCAGCCTGGGATGCCCAAGGCACCTTCCTGCCCTGATAATTATATATTTGGGCTTCATTGCCATAACTCTGGTTTATGGCAATGTCTTATCTTAAAATAATAATAATAATAATAATAATAATTAAAAAAAAAAAAATCAAAGTCAGCCATGGCTTGACAGGTCAGCAGTAAAGCCCATCCATGTAGAAAATAGAGCAGCAGTTGCACTACAGGATCAAAAAAACAGAGTGAGCAAACTCCATCATCAGACTTAAAACCAGATATTTAAATCCAGTAAGAATTGTCATACTGGATTTAAAAAAGAAAAAAGATAAAATAAATACACCCACCCTCACTCCCCAAACGTCTAACACAGACCCAAGGGATTTGGGTTTCTGATGCAGAATATCTGCTTACTATCCATTACCTGCCTTGCAGGCTTATTTTTTTTTTTCAAATGTTTGGCTCTCATCAGACTTTAGTTTAGCAATTCAGAAGGAAGAAGAAAAAACATGCAAAAGGCAAGGAAGTCTAACCTAGCAGACTGCCCTTCACAGTCATATTCCACACACAAGGCTCTTGGAGGAGGGTTGCTCCCACATCCCATCAGGGCATAAAAAACAAATGGCAAGCTCAAGTAAGGTAAGTATATCATAAAATCATCCAAATCACCTCACAGAAACAGGCTCAAGGCATATTTCCATGGACAGCTAAATTCTTCGAGTGTTTAGGAAGTTCAATATTTCTAATACACATATCTACATGCGAATACAGAGGCAAATTTTAGATATTAAATTCCCACCTCCAGTGCTTCTCTGAGTATATAAAATAGCTCTCCCCCTAAAAAGTTCAGCCAGACTTTATCCCATAAGATAGTGGACATGAGGCAGAGACCTCAGAAATACTTCTGGCTAATGAATTTTGAGGCTCTAGTACACACATGCTGCCCAGAGATACAAGTACTTCCTTCTCCCTGAATTTACTGGAGCCAAGTTCCCTGCTCGGGGATTGGTGATCTATTCCATACAACAACCCTAGTTAAATCCTTAGGAGGAGGAGGAGTTTCCTATTATGCCTGTTCAATTTTTGATGGTGTTGTCAGTTGATAGCAAGAAATTGCAATTCCTGAAATGCAACCAGACACCGTTCTCCATCGGGTGTCACCAAATTGCATCACCACTTCCTAATTTCCCCTGTCCAATTCTCACACCATGTCCTGCTCACTTTTTTCTGCCTATTTGAATGCATGAAATCCCTGGCTGCATAGACTGAGGCATCTAAAAGGTCAGCCCTCGGGTGTTTATGGGACATGTCCATGAACTTCATGGCTGGAATGAATGCTGTGTAGCACTCAAGTACCTCTTTCTTTATTCATGCATATTTATATTTATGACTTGTTAAAGAAATTCTCAGTTCCTCAAGGAAGTATTTACAGGACAGAAATTACAGGAAATCATGTTAACTGAGGTCTGTCAGTACATAGGTAGTGTAAATATACATCTTCTAAGTGGTTATCACACAACAATGGAAAGTGAACACCAGTGAAGACCTCTGAAATTCTAGGTCCTCTATCAATGCCCTGGTCTTCAGCAAAAGGTTTTTCACCTGTCTCCATCTCCTACACATCTTTAGCCTTTGGGATTGTCAGCCCTCTGCAGGTACAAGACAAGGGAAAAATCACAGAGCCAACTATAAAGAGCAGAGGGGAAAAGGTTGGTGCCATTATAACAGAAAAGTACTGAGGTACTCTTTGGTTTAACCCTGCACTGCAGAGAAATCCACTTACCCACAGCAACAGCAGCCAAGGGCAGGGAGCACACCCTTCTACTGGATTTGCTACCATTCGTGAGCTGATCACAGCATAAAACAGCACAGATAAATCCTGTAGCTGCAGTAAAAGCAGGTACCCAAGTTTGAAACAAAAGAAACCTCACATGAGAAGCAGAGTAATCCAAGGAATTTTCATTTAATCCCCCCAAATCTTTTACATTTAAGGCAATTCTGTTACTTTGACAATTCTCACTGCAATATGCTGCAAGTACATCAGGATTACGAATAAAAGGATATACAAAAAGATAAATAAACCCTTGAAGAACTATGCAGATACACCACTGAAAACACTAAAACACCAAACTGGACTCAAAAGACACCTTTGGTTTTATAAGCACCTCCAGGTAAAAGGTGAAAGCACAGCTGGTTGTAGCAATGCCTGGAGAGGAAGGAGTAGCAGCCTTTGGCACTGCACAGCCTTCCCTCCACAGAACCCAGCTGAAGGGGCTGGGGGGCTGCTGAACCAGCACATACAAGTACTAAAAAATCCTCTGGAAGCAACGACAGTCAGCCTGCCCAGGGCCTGCAGGAAGCCAGAACTGCCCTCACGTGGCCTCTCTCTTTCACACTCCAGTACACTCCAGCTGAAGCAAAAGCCCATGTTAGCTGCAGATCAGCAAGCTGCAGACTCACCCCAGCAACAGGTAGGGGGATAAATAATGCAAGTCGACACGTTTGAGAGCAACTGGGAAGTGAAAAAGATTCACACAAAGCAAAGACAAACAGCAACACGATAGAAAAAGCAGCTGAGATGAATGCAAGTGTCAGCTACCTGCAGGAGGTGACAGCACACAGACAACTGACAGCTGGGCACACTCAGGAGTTTAACTGCTCCTCCAAGGATGTGGTGATGTGCAAAGCATGGTCTGCCTCAGGGAAAGCACTTTTCCTAATTCCTCCTAAGTTGTGTGAAATGGGCATGGGTACATAATGCAGGGGCATTTTATAGATGTGCCCTTATGAGAAGACTTGGTCTTTTTGTATTTGGAACCACGGCGAGCCAAGGTCTGTCTGTACTGCTTGAAGATGGACTGCAATGCATGTCTCCAGCTGACCTTCAAAATGGTGCCACTAGGAACCATCCTCAACAGGCAGATCTTACTACTGCTCCTTCCAGCTCCACAGCCACAGCTAAGCCACAAATCCAACAAAACTCAATCCTTAAAGTCATCTTGTGAGACCTCAGTGTTTGCTCGTGTACATCTGCCTTGTGGATGCACCCAAGTTCTTGAAAGAATGAATGGTAGGTGCACAGGCCCTTTGAAGAGAAACAGAAATTGAAAAGAACACCACACAGTGACTTGTTTTCTCAAATTCTGAAACTTTGCATTACCTCTGAGATGGTCTGTAGGATATGCTGGAGCCCCACTGACACAGTAGATTTCAAGTAGAAATCTCTCACTAATGTACTCAACAATCTGACTGACAGTGGCATAAAAAAAAAACAAAAACCAAAAAAACATGCACATGTGGCAGTAGTGTGTGAGCACATCTCTGGAAGGTCAAAATAATACTTCAGTCTGTGTTGAAGCTCTCACTGCACCTCTTGTCAGGATGTTTGCATAACAGATTTTCTAGAAGGATATCCAGCATAGGCATAAAAAAAAGGGTGTTTAATTCACATTAAAATATAATACTACAGACAGAAATGTTAACCTACTTTACCTCTTCTCCAGCAATGGGATGAAAAGATACTTCAAGGTCATCACTCATCATCATTATAGCTTCACAAAAACAGTACTAGCAAGAGCTGTAGATAAGATTTATGTTTTTACCACTGTATCATCTAATTCCTGTAGTTTTCATAGGCATACCGTGTGATTTGGTTATTTTTGCAGCCTTTTTGCATTTGCAGATGTTCCAGCAAATGGTATTTATTAGAGGAGTATTCCAGTCTTGAAAAGATGCACATTTCAAGTAGCATATTTCACAGATGATACAAATTTGGATGGGCTTAATGAAATGGAGAAAAGGTGAAAAAGAGGCCAGATTCACCAAGAAATATTTGATAAATAAGTTCCTGAAGAGCACAATTTAACCAAAGATTCTCAATTTGTGTAGTCCAAGAAAGAAGAGTAAACCTGCAAATGTATTGTTCTGAACCACTTTTAAACTACAATATTAGTTTTAAGACCTTGGTATCTAGCTTGAAAGTAATAATGTAGAATATATGTATACAGTCCTCTCCCATCTAGAGTTTATCATTTTGTTATATAAGGTCAGAACTTACTTAGATGACTCTAAGATGTCTGCAACACAAAGGTCTCCCACTGTCATAAACAGGAATGATAATATTGTCTATTCACATGCCATTTCCAATCCATGGATCCCAAAAACTTCTGATAAACCTTGCAAAGACCCTATGAAGTATTACAAACATTAGACTTTACTTTCACACCTACATCAGGCTGACCTGATATCAGAACTAGGTCTGCAGTCCAGGAATTCTGACCATTTTGACTACTATCTCATGGCATCTCTCAGCCCTCATCACAGTAGCCAATCACACATCCAACTTAATAGTTCCTACTCCTAAATATTCTCCCAAATTCTTCTCCACACAGCAGCACAAGAAAAGTCAATCTAACACTGAAAGAAATGTAACAAAACCATCTGTGCTGGAGATAGCCACAAGCAATTTCCAATTATTCCCTGATAGCTTGGCATCTCTTCATAGTGTCATTTAATGCTATCAGATAATAACTAGTTATTTTTCAGACAAAGAGGTGGAATCTAATCCTCTTCTCCTACCTGGGTTTGCAAGAATTTTCTTGTGAGTTATCTTCTGAGAACCATCTCTAGAGATTTTCTTCTCCAATGGAACAGGTTAAAAAAAAGCAGGGAAGTTCAGAGTTCACCGGGGCACTTGACATTTTCTTCACAAAATGTTCTCATGCCGAATAGGTGGGGTAGTATGCTGAAAAATATTGCTTATGCTGTGAACATCAGCCTGAAAGGGACACATTTCCTTGGAGTGGGGAATCTGGAACTAGCTAGAAATGTGGTAAAACAGAACACCTGATGGACATCAACCTAAGCTTCAAGGAAAAAAATTACTATGTTATTCAATACTAATTTTTAGCTCCAAAATTTGGGAAAAGAAAGCAGAGTAACTCAGAAGTCCTTAAGTTCTTTCACTGCTCTATCACCAGATATGATTTTATGCAACAAACAAAACCCACTGGCAAGCTGAAGCTTCTGATACAAAAAATGCTCACATCTGTCTCCCCAAACACACCATAAAAAGCTTCCCATCACAGGCACTTTAGCAGAGTGTTCATGGTCTGTAAAAAATAAAAGAAATGATCTCTCCTCCATTCTAAGGGCACTAGGCCAGGGCAGCACAAAAGGGGAAACTGACCTGGCTGTTGAGTCACAAAGGATTTGTTTTAGGAATTATTCTAGGGGATTCCTTGCCAGATGTCCTAGTCGTATTCCTTTCCCAACATCCTCCATTAAAAGAGATAAGATAAATACAAAACAATTGGAAAAACATCTGAGGATTCGTCCCATTCTGTAAACATCTCATTTGCAGAATGGTGTTTGTATTTATCTTCTTTTCATCCACCCTGATGTGAGCTGCTTCTGTAGTTCTCCACAGACTCAACGTTAACATCTCACGGAAAACAAAACCACTTTAGAAGTTATTTCGGAATGTACAGATAGAATGCAGGAACATTATTCCCAACCTTTGTATCAGTTTCAGAGGCAAAACAGAAAGCACGTTAAAGCTGCTCTGCATAAAATTTCTCATGAAGCCAGATTTTGGTGTGAGCTAGAAAAGAAAAAAAGACTTTCTTTGAACTCCATATTGCTTGCATTTGCATTTTGAAACTAAAATTTCCCCTTGAAACTCCCAATATGTTTCTTTTACCTTCAGGGAACAATAAGGGAGCCCTCCTGTGGATAATGCATCAAATTTAAATTCCCATGACCGACAAGAGGACTGTGTAACCTAGGGGATAAAATGGCTCTATTTTAGAGCAAAGAGAGTGAGGTGGTAATCCACTGGAGGCTGTAGTTTAATTTAAATGGCTATTAACTTTGTTCTATTGGGGCAGTTATAGCTTAATTCATACTACTTTTCTGAAGCAAAAGAAATCATATCAAATAAAACATCCAGGCTACAAAATATATTTTAACAAGACAAAAAAAAAAAAAAAAGGGTGATGCCTTTTTCTATATTTTATGAATATTAAAATAAAATTATTTATGCTTCCAATTCTTGGAAGGAACCTCATTCATGAGGTTGAACTTCAGGGGCAATATTCACATGAGGGTATCACTATTGTTTATATTAGGAAAGTTAGGTACTTGCTCAGTCTGGTCTCTGTGTTCCTTAGTACATCACTGCTTCCTTTACACGAGGCATGGCAAAAAATATAACACCCTCTTCCTCCTCTCCAAAACAGAAAAATACTCAGAAAGGGAGAACACAAGAGCAAGTTAACTCTATTGCCTATCTTCAGCTCTTGTGTTCAACTCATCCATTTTGTTGGCTTTAAACAGCAGTTCTGCTCTCATAAGGAGTAAAACGGCCACATTCACCCTCACAACACACTGTTGTTTGTTGTCTGCCACTGGCTTCAAACATTCTTATTTTAGGAAAAAAATTAAAAACAAGTATTTGGCCCTGCTGGGATTTCAGCACTGAAAAAAAAAAAATTCTATGGCAACCTTTTCCAGAAAAATGCAAACATCTGTAAAAGTTTTGCATAATCTTACATTATAGACTATAGGTGTTGACTTCCATCTAATAGGGCTTACAATTGCTCAGTGCCCTACAGGATGGAGATTCTGCCCTGAACATGGTAATTTCTGCAGCCCTCAGATGTATGCTTGGCTACCCTATGAGCTCAATTCCCTTAGCTGATTTCACTTTTGAAGTGGTGGCATACAAAATGCCAACCACAGTAAAATCTTACAGCTATAGGGACTCCTACTATAGAGGACACTACTGCAGGAATTGTACAGGCAGGTCAATTCACCAGCAGGGAAGACAAAAAGCAGCACTGGAAGTTAACAGAGCACAGCAATTTTTTTACAATTACTCTGGCAAGGAACTGAAGAATATTCCATGCAATTGAAACTGCAGGGAAAACTTAATAATCGCTTGTAGTCCAATTTGTTCACAACACTGAAACTAATGCTCTATCTAAACTTACTACACAGCTCTGGTGGACTGCAAGTAATCAAGGCTTGACTTCTGCCTTCTGCTGAAGGAATTTTATCACAGATTTTTACAAAAGTAGAGATAAAATTCAGCACTTTGCTATTATGAGTCCTCTCTATAAACAAAGAACAGTCAAGCTAACAATATTTTTTTGTTTTGATCTGCTCTCTGAAAAACTGCACCTAGTGGAGTATTTCTCTGCCCTAGATGACAAGCCAGTAAGGAGTAAGACATGAAAATATGACTTACTTAGTCTGCCATCATATAAGGCCTGATTTCCAAATCCAAAGATGTCAGCAGGAAGATTTCCATTTCATTCAACTAAATCAAAATCAAATATATAATACAAGACAGAGAAAATTTCTGCAAATTCAAACATGGGCAGCAATCTTGGTATGTATAGTAAGGAAATAAAATTATAGACTCAATACCTACATACCAGTGTAAGCATAGCAATTCTTAAGTTGGCCCATCAAAAGGACAGTATCATGCATATGGCAAGAAACAGAGAAATGGACTTAATATTTCAGATTAGTAGTGACCTTTATGCAGGAGAATAAAAATCTTCTGTGAAAAGCTGTTAGAAATTCTAATGCATACTGGTATGCTCAATACTGCCTGTACCAAAATTCACAAGGAAGTTGAAATTAAAACCCAAACACAACTACTTGAAGACATGTAAAAACAGGAAAAACCCTAAACAAAACAAAATACCAAGATACAAGTGAAGAAAGGAAATACTCTCACTTTGTGATAGGAGCTCTAGTAAAATATTAGGAAAGCAAATCAGTGAAAAGATAACCACACTGAATATCTGGATCCAGAAAATAAACGTGGGTATCTCACAATAACTGGTCTCTCCAGATTTTCACACAATTACCCTATTTTTTCATGAGCCTAAAGTTACAAAAATCTCCACTGCTCTTAGTGTTAAGGAAGAAGCCACCATGGAATAGAATTTCCAAAAATTTAGAAGTTCTGCCAATATTAAAAAGAAAAAAATTTAAGTCTTAGGATAACATTCAAAGCCAGCCACATTGCAGCAACTGTGACTCATCAAATTCTGACCTAACACAGCATGAGACAGGAGAAAAGACTGAGGGAAAAAGGCCTGACACCAAACCAGTTTCAAAGATCTTTGTGACCAGAGGCAGATTTCAGTCACTAGATTTCATAATACCTTCAGTTCCCACCATTTACCGGAGTATGAGCCAGGGTCACGACAGTCCTGGAGATGAGATAGTAATACACAGGATAAGAAGGAGAGGAAAAACAAAATAAAAGGAAGATTCATGACAGAATTTGGAATCCTTGCAGTGTTTAATACATCTCCTTAGAGATCTTAATTGCACATCAATCTTCTTCAGCTGGGGAGTGAGAGGTGAATGTGCAATTCTTTATCTTGGCACAGAGGGCAAACAGGAGTTAGAAGGAGAAAAGAAGGGCATGCTCAATCGAAACTGGATTTTCTCTCCTCTTACCATGAGAAGACAAGAAGCTTTTCCTTAGTACTTGCCAATACAGGAAAATTACTTTGGAACAAATAAGAATGTGGCTTAACAGCATTCTGTCTGTAATTCCCTTATTCTATACCCAGAGTTCTTTTGGCAGTTAAGCTTAATCCACTTCTAACCCACACAAAGGCATGTTCAGTGCAGGGTGCCCACACAAGGAATTAGTAGAGAATAAGTATGCTAAAGTAAGAAGACATGAGCACAAAGTTCTTCATCAACCTTCATTGCCAATGTCACCCCTGTAACACTCCTGCTGCCAAGGCAGGAAAACGAATTAGGTGAGAATTGTTGTTCTCCCCTCCTATAAATGCAAGACAAACAAGAACTACTCTCTGCTGGTATCAGAGTAAGCCACATCCAAGCTATCTAGCCATATCCAGACTGGCATATGCAAGATAAAACAAGAACAGAGTAACAGCCAATCTATGCTATGTTTAGATGAAGTGGACACAATCCTCTTTAATGGCTTTAAGCTGTGTGTGATCTATGTGGCTCTAGACAGAACTTTGACATTTCTCACTGTATGTCTTGGTTTTGGCTGGGATGGAATTAATTTTCTTCCTAGTATCTGGTATAGCCCTGTGTTTTGGATTTAGTATAAGAATAATGTTAATAACACACTGATGGTTTTAGTATTTATACTATGTCAAGGACTTTTCAGCTTATCGTGCCCTGCCAGGGAGAAGGCTGGACTGGCAGAAGTAGTTAAGTAGTTCTGGGACACAGCCAGAATAGCTGACTCCTAAATTATATATTCCATATAGCTGACTCCAAAATATATTCCATATGACAGCATATGGTGCCATGCTCATCATATAAACCAGGGGAAAGCTGGTCAGGGACCACAGCTCAGGAGCTGCCTGGGTATTGGTTGGCCAGTGGAGAGCGTTGTGCATCACTTGCTTTGTGTATTCTAATGCTTTAGTTATTAAAATAATAATAATTCTCATTCTTTTGTGTCCCCTTTAATTGTCTTTGCTCCAACCCATAAGCTCTGACTTGTACTCTTTCACTCTCTGCCCCACCCCAGTGGCAGGGCCAGGAAGCGAGTTAGCAGCTGAGTGGTGCTTTACTGTGGGTTAACCATGGCTTAATAACCTATGACACTGTATCAACAACTCAGCTATGTAACAATAACAAGAAAAAATGTTGTTGCAGTCCAGACTTATCAGATCTAGATGGGAGATTTATGTAAACAACAGACACTTGATTAGTAACTATGACATCATCTCTATTTTATCCCATAAATTCAAGCTTAGTAAAGTCACTGGAATTGAGATGATATCTCCAACTCCAACTGTCAGACTCTCCTGTTCTTCGAGTTCGTGTTCCTAAAGGTACACCAACCAAGGAATGCCCTTTAATATGACTCCCATTCAGACCAACAATATTTTGTTCTAAGGGCAGCTTAGAGTCAAGCAGAAAATAAAAGAGACACTGAAAAGCATTCCCAGTTTCTAATGCAGAAGAGTCCTATTTTTAACTACGTTCCTGTAGTACTGTAGACTTATGTTCCACTAAAGGTTTGGGAACACCTGAAATTTCCTCACAGATTTAAATGAACACTGTCAGGGTTAAAATTATGGACTGTCCCCAGATAAGCATGCAGTGACACACCTTCAGAACTTTTTAGGCCATCTTCCCCTAGGTTACTCATGAGACTATCAGAACATGTTAGAAAAATTTAGGTTAGATTTCCCTATTTTAATTTAAGATATGCTTGAAGGGAGAGATGAGTGGTATCAACCCATTGCACTTCCTCTTTATGATCTGTTCTTTCTTGCTCTTATATTTAAGGTCTAAATGGTAAAGAATGGAGAAATCGCTCCTGCTTCTAAAAATAATAATATTTGAATTCTCTTTTTCTATAGATAAAAAAAGTATTACAGAATCTATGCTTTCTTGAGGTGAAGAATAGGCCACATTTTGCATCTAAGCAGCGCATTTCACATTTCGGGTCTGGCATCTCAACCATAAGGTAAAACTTTCACTAGCAAAAGATGAAAAGGAGAAAGCCTGCTTGTCTGCCCTGGAACTCTACTGCCCTTAGGCATGGGCCAGAAATAATCCCAGAGGCAGAATGCAAATGAAATGCACTCGCC
>VZTR01011770.1:245528-260858 GCA_013400775.1 Chaetops frenatus
ACTCGCCAGTGTGCAGGCCTTAATGCTTTTTACCTTAAACATTTACATTAACAGATGGTCCCCTGCAGTCCCATAAACTCACTCCTGAGTTCATTTCCATCTCACTCCAGGCCCCATTTGTCACTGGTCAGACAGAAGAATGTTGCAAGGGAGTTGAGCCAGAACAGAGGAAGGGAGAAAAAGCTGTATGTAAGAGGAAAAGGAATGAATATGGTGATGATCCGATGACCTAGAACCACCAAAAAAACCCCCAAAAANAAAAGTGGAGGTGTAGCTGTGCACTGTGACAGTGGACTAGGCTGGCTCATGCATTTAAGGAAAGGGGACTGACATTAGGAATGGCATAGGACAGCCAGACTGCTCAGCCCTCACTTGTGAGAGACATAAAACTTTCAGATCAGTCCAGTGCCCTTGTACAAGATTTTGGCTTTTGCTGAGCCTCTAAATTCTCAGCTCTGCCACAGAAAGTGATATTGGTTTAACCAGAGGAAGAATAGAATTAAGCCCTGCCATGGCAGGTTGAAAGATACCAACTCTTGAGCCACAGCTCATCTGTGGCTTAGGTTTGTTATAGCAAGGAAATAAACTTTGATTTGTGTTATTTTTATCTTGGCCAAAGACAAAAAAAAAAATTGTTAGAACAGAGATACCTGCCAAAACAAAACTCTCAAATGCAGGAAGAAAAACCACAAATCAGTCTAGCTGAACTCTGTGAGGGATAAGCACACAAATGGATAAAAACTGGTGACAAGGTGATACTTCTTTATTCAGGATCTGATGAATACAAGCAACAGAGTTTGATCTATATTCTCACCAGAGTCTTGCACAGATGCCATAGGTGCTCAGACTGCCCCAGATGTATAATACACTGAACTATCTTGGAACATTTCTCTGAAGCACAGAAATATCAACTCTATTTTTCAAACTGAACTACATCAGAGATAAAGAAAATAGTCACTCCATAAAGAATATCCATAGTCAAAAAGAAAAATTAACAGAAACACTCAAATCTCCAGTAAATGTCATAATCATTCAACTCTGTCCAGACCATGCAACTGTTCTTTCTCCCTGTGCAAGCAGGAAACAGGTACTGGGATGAACTAGCAGTATGGCCTAAGCTGCTTTGCTGTGAGGGTAAGAAAAAGCACTGGCAATCCATTGTTTTCATCTTCATTTATTAAATAAAATGCTTACTTCTCTAAATTGCTTCAGGGGTTAGAATATGCTACATTTCACATTGCTTCCATGGATTTTATACTGTAAATGTGAATACAAGACCTATATTTGGGAATCAGTGACAGTGCTCTACAGTAAAGATCAATCTTCATAAGAAAATCCCATTGTGTCAGATTACTAAAATATATTGTTCTCTTTAAATCAGACGAAGTTTGCCTACTCTTGCAGTCTATATCAAGTCTTTCAGCTTGCGTGAAAATGTGAGCCAATTGTGAGAAATACTGTTTTCCATTCACCAGCAACTTTCACACAGGTTCTTTAGTTGCAGTTCACTATTGCCCAATGACTTCACAGATCTTGCACCAGAGCATCCAAGTACTTTGGAACAGTTTTCCCAAGCAAAATTTAAGAACATATTCATAAAGATGTGATTTTGCTTTAACATCTCACATTTCAGAAGACATTCGGGAATTTTTCATGCTCCCTCTGTTTTAGAGGTTAGTTAGAAGCCAAGCTTCATGAAACACTAAGAGAAAAACTGCATTCTCCAAAGGTCCCATACTTGCATTCCTGACAGTCACACATTCTTTTCTTTCTCTACAGCTCAACAGCATCTGCCTTGAAGGAAACATCTACAGCTAAAATGATTCAGCAGCATTCATGATAACCCAAAATTTCTGATTTTCCCATTATCTGCCCAGCTGAAAAGCCTGCTGGTGCCTCGCAATGAAAGCAAGTCACAGCAGAATGGGTACGGGAGAGCTGCTGGGCACCATGCTCAAGGCAAATGCCTCCCTTTCCCTGCTTGGAAACTCAGGCCACTTCCAAATGTAATTAAAGGACTGTGTCAGGAGGGGTAGGGCAGCCTTTCAGAGACAGCCAGCTAAAGAAGAGCCACCTGTATCTCTAACATCGTTGTAAACTAGTGAGAAATCTCAGTTCACTTGAACAAAAACTGGCCATGACCTGTATTTTAAGCATTTTCAGGTTCAAGTAATCAGGTAATAATTCGGGCTCTTTGTCAGAATTCTATCTCATTTATGCCATGTCTGGGGCTGAAATATGTTTTATTTCACCTTTTGGCCTGTACTTAATGAGGAAACAGGAAACGTAGCAGTGAGACTGGTTCTTCAAAGATGTGATAACAAAACAAGTCTAAACGACAATAAGAGGGACAACCCTACCATTTTGGAAGTCAGCGGCCAAAAAATTACACTGCAACAATATTCTCCTCCAGCAGTTAAAATGCAAGCCTGACTGTTGCTGCATTCCTTCTACATTCAACTCAGTGAACACCTGAGAGGGCTGTGGTGAGAGGGAATTTTAGACACCACCTTATCCCAAAGGTATAAACCCTCAAAACTTCTGTAATCTCAAGGCCAGCATGGTCACTGTGAAATTCAGCCAGCCTGCTTGCAGAAAAAACCTCTGCTTTCCCATCAGGTTACTCCTTCCATCCTTGCTGCCCCTTGCACTCTCAAACCAGCTGGGGAAAGGACACACCCTCATGGCTGCAATATCCACTACTTTATATTTGTTACTGGCATTACATTTTGGCCTTCTGCTTCAAAAAATCTGAATACATGCTACAAGTTTTTGCAAACCATATCTCTTAAATAGACATGCTGATCATATTCAAGCAGCCAGACTTTTCCAATAATTACCTGCTAGGATACTACAGTGCTCATCCACTTACTGTGGCCTGCACTGGAGGATTTTTACAGATACCACAGTAGGTGCTGCAGTGCCCAGGGTAATGGCAACCAGACATCTATAGGGTATTTACACACCTCTAGAAAACACCCATACAACATGCCTTAAGCTGCATTTCTGTATATCCTGAGTGAGCACAGATGACTTCTACAGGAGCAGCAGTCCTCACAGTTCTTGGGGGAAAGGGCTTTATATCAGTGAACAGGTAAAGCTGTCTCCATTGGGAATTGTTGGATTTTGTCATGGTGACTACAGCACGTTTCCCATAGAATCATTCCCTGAACCATCCTATGTGATACTACCACAAGGAATTCAAGTCCTAGAACAAAACAAATGTTTGAGTACAGGTCTAATACTTGCAGAACCTTTGTGCATATCTTGCTCTCATTTTTATGTCACTTAGACTCAACTGTAAAGGAAAAAAATCTCCACTCAGTGCTACTGGATGAGATCACATTAGCGAGTATTTCATTTCCACCAAGGCAAATTTTTACTCATTAATCTTTTCTGTTCTTTCAGTGAGTGGTGATTTAAGCGAGCTACATTTATAGCACTGATTCTGCAAAGGGAGGGAGAGAGTGCCCAGTGAGATAAGGACTGCAAGTGATGGGTCCCAAGGGAGCTAAAACACAGATGTCATAAAAACCCATTTCAGAAACTGTACACAAAGGCACAGCTGTGCAGTGGGAAGCAAAACAGGTGGCACCGGCATCAGGGGCTGGCAGAGCATGGAGATAAACACAGTGCCTCGTGTTACAGTACAGCATTGCCACAAGATACCTCCAAAAAGGACCCCTTAAAAAAGACCTCTTTCTCCACTGCCTCTGGAGAAGCTGCTGAGGTTAAGCAGCCCTCTTCAGACAAAGCATCCCCAGAGCACAGAGTGCATTTGTTCTTGATCTGTGAATTTACACATGCTACCAAAGACTTGTGAAGTCAGCTGGAGTTAAGAGCCCCTCAGCAATAAACTAAATCAGTTCCACACTCACCCCGGAGTCCTCTGCTTAGAAACAGCTGTTTTTCTACTGCTTTTGTTCAGCTTTGCACCCTGAGGTTGAACAGGCCCGTTATCCCTCTCACTCAGTGTCGGGTCAAGAGACAGCAACTGAAGCAGCACAGGACCCAGGAGTCATCTCATTGCCACTTGCCAGTCTGCCTAGGAGACCAGGCTGCTTCATTTCCCTCTAACCTGCTCTTTTGTAGACAAATTCTCTCTGTACAACAGATTTTGAAGAGTTGACCAGCTCTCTCAGCAGTGGTTAGACTAGATTTAAGGGCAGTGCGATCCTAGCAGGATGTGAGGTTGTGCAATTTTCTGCTATAAATCAACCGCCTCGATCCAGATTTTGAAGGTTGGAGCAACTCCATTTGAGGCAGTAGGGAGCTCACACAGTTCACTGACATCTGACACCTTGTAATGTTTTAAAAGTATGTTCTGAAAAGCAATACCAATGAAAACGGGAGTGTAGAGCTCCTTTTTTATTCTGTGATGCCAAACCAAATTTTCTGAACAGACACTCAAAAACCTAATGCACCCATCCCCACTACAGCCTCTTATGGCACCATCCACAACAGACATCCTGTTTTAGGAACTTAGCTGGCTCTAGTGGTGCAATCATGAGAAACACACTGGGGGGCTCACTATGTCCCTTCCTTTCCAAAGGTTCTAAATCTAATGTTTTTGAGAGGGATAGAAGTATCACCCAAATAGCTAGCTTGGGACCAAGTTTGTGTCACCTGTGCTTCTTTTCACATGTTAATTTTATTCTTTTTAACAAAAAAAANACTGTTCATCTGTAGAAGGAAGATATTTGTATGCCTAGCTGCTTCTCAAAATCAATGAAGATGTCAAGTTGATCATAATTGAGACACCAGTAAAATGCAGAGTTAACTTAAGAAGATTAAAGCAGCTTGTTAAAAATGGAAAGTGTATGGAATTACTTTTGATATCAGGCATTTTGAATGCTTCAGTCTTTCCTCTGATACTTGTATTTGTATGGTTTGAAGGAATATGCTAGGATTGATTATGACTAGAAAATCGCTCTATGTTATTACTCTTCCAAACATGTATATATTTTAATGATAGGGATCTTCTTCCACAGTGTTTCCAATGAGACTGAGGGATCCCAGTAGTGACAAGGTGCAGCTCAGAGAGATTAGAGGGACCAAAGTTCAAGACACAGCCCTTACAGAGAAAATAATAATATAGCTGGTCGAAACAAATCACATTTTAAAAGAGAGTTCAGGATAACTGTAGAGACCACCAGAGAAGCAGCTTCAAAAAACAAAAAAGCCTCTCCTTTCCCATGGGTCAACCGCAGTGACAGAGTCTCCAGCTGGAACTTGGCTTGCCTGACTGCTGGAACTCTTGCCAGCCCAGCCTCACTGTGATCCCTTCCTTTGACCCCCACACAGCCACTGCAAGGTTTTGCTGGTTCTCAGACATCAGGCACGTGAAATCACCAAAGAATTTTTTAAAATTACTAATAATTGACTCTACTGAAATCTTCCTTTACCAGCTTAAGCATGGGTAAAGTACAAAATCCAGCTTGATGCCAAGGAGCCCTGCACTCAGACCATCAAAAGACCACAAAGGCTGGAAAGATAATCTTGCAAAGAAAGCATGGGTTTAGGACAGTACCACAGTACTGAGCCCAGTTTTTTTTACACAGAATCTTTGAAATACCAGGAAAAAGATATTCAAGCATTTTGAGACAAATCATTAGTTTTATTTATCTAGAAAGATAATTACAGGCATATGAAAAGTCATTGAGCACACAAATGCCTTGAGCATCAATAGGCAGCCAAATTCCTCATTGTGACTGCAGGGGTAAGAAGACAAATGAATCAAGCTTCTTACCTCAATGAATAAATTCAAATTCCTCACATGTGAAAACCCTGCCCCTGCATTTTCAGGAGCAAGTATGGATAAATAAGTAGTACTGGATAATAGCTAATTCTTCTCAGCCTACTGTGTTTTTGGCTCAGCCCTGCTACAAATGGTTTTCACTCACTTAAGCTAACTGTGGCCACAATCCCATCTGCATCCAAAGATGCCTGGTTCTACTAATTTTTACATCTCACATCTTACTGCACCCATCAGATTGAGCCCTGGCTATTGATTAATCCTTAGCAAAAACTGCTACAGCCCTGTTTGGCTATAGGCAAATAATATCAGATTCCCTAAGCCTTTTTCTTTCCTTTTCTTTTTTCCATTCTTTTTTTCTCTTCATTTTTTTTCTTATTTAAATCATTAACTAATTAATTAACTGGGTGCCTGGCAGGCTCAAGGCCCTCCCCACAACCTTCCTTTTGAGTAACATGCCGGAGCACCAAAATGGCTCTTTGTAAATCTAATTGAAACAAAAGCTATTGACCCAGACACATTTGCAAGTAAATCTGGTTGGACCTCAATCAGAGAGCATGTGTTTGACAGCAAATTATGCTTAAGTGCTGCAGCAAGAAAAATGGGAACCATGCTCTGGCAGACAGAGAGACAAAGGGAGGACTTAATTAAAGGACTGAAACACACACCAGCAAGCCTAGCAAATGAGATTCAGAGTGGAGAAGGAAAGTGCAGGGCTGCCTCTTATTACAGGAATCTAGCACCAAGGAGATTTGTTGCCCTCCAAGAATGCTTGGGCACAGAAAATGATCCTACACTGCTGTGAAAAGGGCAACAACCAGAGACTGGGGCTAAGGGGAAAGTTAACTACATTGCAGGAGACCTGAAAATGTCACCTTGTCTTTTGATTAGGGGTTTTTCAGTCTAACGCTGAAGATGAAGAAAGCACAGTTTGCAACTGCTGCTCTGAGAAATTATCTTCAGAAAGGCCACAGCAATGCTACAAGTCAGTGTAATGCAGCTACCAGCCCTGTTCTCACCCAGATAATAATCTGCCATATATTACTGAAACAAATACGAATTCCAGCAGAAACAACTGCAGTAGACAGCTGAATCCCCTGTGCTATAACCTCACACAGCACAAGAAACAAGGAGATCCTGAGGGGGAAGGTAAAGTGCCTCCTCACGCAAGGAGAACCACAACATGTAACAATCATTGCTTGCTACAATTCAACAGAAATAAAAACATTATGTCCTGGAACAACCTGGAAGCCAGAAAAACATACGACTGTTCTTAGGGGGGAAAAAAAACCCAACAAACTAAATAAGAAACGCCACAGAACAAAGGGGCTGACAGCTCATCATTTTTATTTAACTATACTCATTTGGGTGTGATTTTATCAAAATAATTATGCCAATATAAACCCTAGTTTAAACACAATTCTGTGTTTTGGCACAGTAACCATGGCAAAGACCAGGTTCTCTGACCCTCTTCTAGAACTACTGTGTTCTGCATTTGAAGTCTTCTTCAAGCCTTTTCCTCTTTATCCACTTAATATCATAGTGCAGCTTCATTGTTCACAATGAACAGATTAACCAGAAGTGGGAAATAGTTTCCAACACTTTTCAGAGCACTCGAGACTAGGAAAATAACCTGCCCCCTCAAAGCTGAAATTAACTTCATGAATGGACAACCAAACCTCGTGGGCTGGCATGTCCCAAGGAACTGTACAGACATAAATCCTTTGACCAAGCCCTCCTAGAAATCTGGGTATTCTCTGCTGCTGTCAGCTGGGTTCCCACTGCACAAGGCAGGCAGTCTCACAGATCAGTGGGCAAGTTGTGCCTCTGATGTGTCCGACTGTCACATTCAGAAACACAACAAGCAATGCCAGCAGCAATAGCAAGGCAGCAGGGTGGGGGATTCAGCACAGCTCCCAAACTGCAGTGCACAACATTCATCAGTGCAAACAAACTCAGCCCACAGCTCTCCAAGCTGCCTTTCACAGCAGGGACAGACAGCTGCCAATGCTGCCCTGGGTCCTGCTGTTTGTCACTCCTCAAACCCTGAATCCCCAATGCAGGTACAATTCTTCTGTCACTGTGACCTACTGGAACTCGTGGGCTACAGCCCAATGAGCACTGAGCACTCAGGATTCTTTCAGAAGCACCTCAGAGAGATGCCCCACCTCTCTCTTAATGGGAATTGAGTGCCAAGCCTTTCTCTGAAAAGGGACAACTACACAAGCTACATCAAATACCTCAGACAATTAAATATCAGCTCCAAGTAAATATCCTTTACCTGAACCCAGCAAAGATCATTGTCCATCAGGCCACGATCTCCATGCACATACCATCTCCTCCTAGCATATGAGTGCATTTCAAGATAACTGCTTTTTAAAAATGAAGTAGTAAAAAAATTTACTGTGATTCTTCAATACCAAACAATTTTTAAAAATGCATATCTAGGAACATTTCTCTCTCCTCTCCCTCAAATGCTATTACTGAGATGAAATTGGAGCATTTAATAGCACATCCAATTGTGAAAGAGAGAGCAAGGAAAGGATTCTATATCCAAATTTTAAAATAGAAACTCAGGAAAGTAAAATCTCATTAAATAACCTGTAGTTTGGAAGGGTAAAAGATTGCTCTGACCAAGAAATCTCCAAGAATTTTATCCATCCCTGGAGATGAGACTCCTAGTCTCATGCTTGATAAGGAATTACACCACCAGTCCCTGGTACCCTTGGCTTCATGCTGTGTCCTAGGTGAGAGCTGATGGGAAGCAGACTGCTACCTACTGCATTGCTCCAGCTCTTGGACTCTCCAGACTTCAGCAAAGATAAGAACCCAATGGATGGCAGCTGAGGACTCTGAGCTACAAAGGGAAAGAAAACAAAAATAAAAGAAAAAAGGAATTGCAAAGAGAAAGCCACGTTGGGTACCTTGACAGATATTGACAAGAATAGAAACAATAAAAAAGTCCCTGCTGTGAAAAACTCGTCAAGTAGGGGATGATGCATACCATGGAGACCTCATGCAGTGTCCTCCCTCACAGATGTCACAGTCCTCATCAGCTTTGCTACTGTAATATTCCTCCAGGAGAGGAGAGCTCAGCTGACACCCTGCCAGTCCTCCCAATGACTGCTGACAGCCTCAGGGAACACAGGGATGGGAAAGTGATGCCTGCATTCAAAGGCTGCTGTCAATCCCAGATAATAACCCCTGCTGCAAGGCAGCATTGCCTAAGCATGTGTAAATACCTACAGGATCCATACGTACACACACACTTCCATATCCTGGGCTGTATCCACAGCCATGAGAGGGAGGCAGAGTCGAGCCTGCACGATTCCAGCAAGCCTCGGGTGGTGTTGTGAGGCACAATGTGAGCTTATCCACATGACAGCTGCACTAATTCCTTTGATCTGCACTGACTGGGTTGCCTCATTGCTATGTTATATAATAATATAAATTAAGATCAGCTACAGTAAACAATAATAGAGCATGAAATACAGTCAGTGTTTGTTCAGTGGACATTAGCAGGACAGACCCAGAAATAGCACAGCACCTGGAGAGAGAAAATACTGCTCTGAGGTTTTGACAGGAAATTACTGAGCAGCACCTACTGGATGCTCCTTGCCCCTTATCCTCAGAGTCTGATCATCTTGCCTCAGTTTTGGACACGTTGCAGAGTAACAAACCCTGAGCCTGTGCCCTTCTCCCCTCCCCTCAAGGCTGGAAGATACCAGTAACCCTTGGAGATCTGACTCCAATCAGACTCCAGTATCTGATTCCCACTTGAGTGAACCCAAATGGGCACTTGCCTACCTGCCACACCTCGCCTGTGGGTAAATCCTAAGGATGTAGCAAAAGCATTACCCTGTATTCCCAGTGCCTATTTGACCAAGAGCAGTAAGAAAACTCGAAGGAAAACGCAATATGACATGAAAGTAGTTCATGTCCTATGCACATATATATATAAACATCTCACTTGTTTTAATTTTTTGCAATATCACATTGCTGAAGATGCTTCCTCAACACACATCAGTGGCAAAGATGAGGGCTGGTAACTTTGAGGGGTGCAGTTAGCTGGCACTGCAATATTAAAAGTATTCCTAAATTTTTAATTTCATTCAGTCATCTTCTTTTTTTTTACTGAAGAAATAGAGAAAGGATAAGAGACCTAAACCCTTCACAATCCAAACATCAATTTTTTATACAGGAATCCACAGGAATTCATGTGTTTTGTTACTGTCCAGGGCACTGTGGAAGCTGATAACCAAATTACCAATTTATGGGCTACCCAGCCTTAGTTCACCTGAGCAGTAATGTATTTCATAGAGTACAGGTCTAATTAAATACTCATCACTTGGGCTGTAATTTGGTCAGATAGTGCTTTACTAAATAGGAAATCTGCCTGCCTCCCCAGCAAAATATAAAGCAATACTTAAGTTTAAAAAAGGTGACATCATTTGATGGAGGGTTTTCCTCCTACTCTCTCTCTTTATTGCATCATCTGGGTTACCCAGGACTCAAAACCTATAAGAATAGTTCACTTTATCCTGTTCCCAAAGAAAACCACACAAACACAAAAAAAAAAAAAAAAAAAAAAAAAAAAAAAAAATCAGACCATGACTTACTGAGGCCCTATGATTTATAGGCAAGCAGCTCTGATTCAGTCCAGAGTCAAGGAAATCAACAATAACAGAAACCAGAACCATCACTAAAAGTTAAGTGTTGTTAGCATGCCACAGAACTGATTAAAGAGGAACATGTTTCTCAAGGAGTACATGGAGCAGACACATTTCCCAGCACTGACTGTGTGCCATTGACAGGGAATTCTCTAAAACAGAAGAAATCAGACCTCTCCTTATCAGGTTGCTTAAGTAAAACAGCATTTTTTAAACCAAAAGCCATATACCAAAGGAAATCTTACTAAAGAGAATGAAATCAGAAATTTCACATTAAAGTTGCTGTGGGCTGAACAATGGATATGAGGTGCTTGCTATGGCTCAGTAAAGCCTTGTCAGTCGACACCATCATGTGGGCCCAGACTTTTAGTTCCTGGTCCAGTAGAAGACAAATCCTTGATAGGATTTGATAGGAGGAACATGCTGAGACAGCATCTCACAGCTAAACCTCACTGGTTTTCAGAGCAGCACCTTTTAAAAGCTAACCTCCTGGCTACACTTCTTTTGGTGCAGCCCAGAACACAGTTGGCTTTCCAGGCTGTGAGCGTGCATTGCTGAGTTATGTTGAGTTTCTTATCCACCACCATAGCGAAAACCAACACCTCAGGGCTGTTCTCAGTCCATTCTTCACCCAGCCTGTATTTCTGCTTGGGATTGCCCCAGCCCAGGCACAGACCTTGCACTTGCTGAACATCACAAGGTTTGCACAGGCCCACCTCTCCAGCCTGTTAAAGTCCCTGTGGATGGCATCCCTTCCCTCCTGCGTATCAACTGCATCACTTAACTTGGTGTTATCATAAAAAACTGCTGAAGGTGCAGTCAATCCCATTGTCCATGGCACCCACAAAGATGGTGGAACAGTCCAGTCCCAATAATGACCCCTGCAGAGCATCACTCATCACTGGTTTCCACTTGGACATGGAGCCATTGAGCACAACTTTATGAGTGCTGCCTTTCAGTCAATTCCTTATCCACCAAGTGCTCCATCAAACCCATGTCTCTCCAGTTTAGAAGCAAGGGTGTCACTTGGAACAGTGTCAAGTGCTCTGCACTAGTCCATGTAGATGACATCAGTGGCTCTTCCCTTAGCCACCAACACTCTAACTCTGGTCAAAGAAGGCCACCAAACTTGTCAGGCTCAATTGGTATAGTATAAATATTTACCAGAAGAACAGCACACGGAATCCCCGTCCCTTGGCTTCCAGGGTTCCTTAATAAATGCCTTGTACACCTCTATAAGACGTGTCAGAATCGTAGGCAAGCACAAAGCACATTACAGACACACAGAGGCTAAGTGGCTTTTCAGAATTTTGGTTTCAGTGTTTCTATTACTTCTAACAAAGCTGCTTTCTTTAGAGGAGGCTCTGCATGGCAAAGCAGTTTCTGAATCAAACTGGGGGAAAAGACAGTTACAGAACTCCAGGGAAGCCTGAAGAAATTACCAAGTTACAATTTATCAAGTTCAGAGATCAAGGAAAGGATCAAGAAATTAAAAAGCAGAGTCTCCTCAGTATTTTTTTTAGAGGAATTGCTCAGCATCCCAAAAAGGAATGTGACAATGCAGGCTAAATCATAGCAAGGACTGGAAGTGAAAAACTGCAAGCAGCTGTAAAGGGGATGTTGAACAGAGACTTTGCTGCTTAGCCAGGATACTGATGCTAATGCCACTGGCCTAAAAACCACCAAGAACAATATTCAGCTCCATTCTTAGGAAAAGCATACCAGAACTTCCCAGACAGGGGTTGGCCTCTCCACCCAAGCAACTAGCAAAAGGACAAGAGGAAATGGCCTCAAGCTGCACAAGGTTCAGGTTGGAACTTAAGAGTAATTTCTTCACAGGAAGGGTGTTCAGGCACTGGAATGGGCTGTCCAGAGAGACAGTGGAGCCATCATTCCTGGAAGTGTTCAAGAATCAGCTGGACGTGGTGCTTAGAGCTATGGATTCAATGGAGCCTATCCCCATGGTGCCTTTGACAGCAGGCACTCTTCCCTTCAGCTCTGAGGAGACTCACCTTCACTCTCCACCTCAAAAATAACACAAAATGTAGATGGGAATCACAGCCACTACCAAAAAGCTGATGCCTCTCCCCAAAGCATACTCAGCCTTCTTCAGAGCTCACTCACCAAAGAGCTGACCCTGCCCAACCCTGCACAGAGGGGATCTTTGACTGCATGATCTAGCTGTGCCACTAGAAAGAGGTATTACTGTCATATCCATTTACCTTTGCTAGCTCCTGGCAGCACTGGTTGGCTGTCAAGAAAAGAAATGAGCTAATGTTCACCAGCAGACCCTTGCCCGCTTCTGCTCTCTGGACATGACAAGCCCTGTCATTTCTCATCTGTGAAAAATCAGAGTAATAATGCCTCTCCCCTCCAGGATGATATCATGGTGACTGCACAAATAGGGAAGAGCAGCAGAAACTCTGGCATTCAGTACAGTGTACAGTATACAGGTATCAAGAAAAACAACACATATCAGAAGAAAACTTCTTTTTTATGCCGTCTTTGATGGAAAGATGATTTCATACAGGGCAAATTGGTTCACATTGCTATTGAAGAAAAATCCATTGAAGCTGGTTCCTCACTGTTGGTCCTTTCAACAGCTCTGCCTGTACAAGTCACAGCTGCCACATTTGGCACTTCCTAGTTTTCTCCAACTGTGAACCTGGTAGAGGGATCTGATGCTCACAGTGCCTGTAATACAGACCTTTCCCTACTGTTAGTGTTGCACAGGCTACAGGCAAAGACTCCTGCTGCCACTCCAGTGCTGACACTGGCACTGATCAATTCAACCATCTGAGGAAAGGAAAAGCAATGTGGAAGGTTGAGACTGCAGAGGTCAACTCTTCCTCCCCCTTGTAAACAGGGCTTTTCCATGTGAAAAGCCATTACCAAATTTATGCCCTCTTATGATTCAAATTCTCTCAGAGACTCCTATCTACACAAACACGTAAGAAGGAGTCAGACATTGGGCAGGACAAGCTACATTTCCACCCAGAGATCAAAGCTGCAGAGGACCTCTCTTCCAACTTTTGTGCCCCCTATCCACCAAGCACTGCTCACCTTGACCTGTCAAGAGTACTGATGAATACCCTCTCTTTGCAAGTTCATCAACACTATCACACAAATAATATTAATGGCATTAAGTAATGCTAAAGAGAAGCCCATCAGCAGCTGCCTTAAGAAGATGCAGAGTGTGTTTAGCCAAAATTATCTTAAGTGCTTATGGACTACTTCTTGTCACTGCTGGTTACAGAGAATCTTGTTCCTTGATGATTCACCTTTTACACTCCAGTGCTCAGGCCATTTCAAACAGACCCCCAAAGAGATACTGTGATGTACTGAATAAATTGTGCAAAATCTCTGAATAGCTTTGACATGTGCAAGAAAAAAATTGCACTAAGGGAACTTCAGCTGCTCCAGAAATGTGTACATGTATGTACATGTATACATACTTGTAGGAAAAAAACATAAGTTTAAACACTAGGCACACCAATTTAAGAAACAATATGATGTTGTAAATCTGTTGCATAACTCAAAGCAAACAAGGGTAATTCATCAAAAGAGAATTCTATTCCTGCCTTGATCCGGAATCCACACCAGAGGATAAAGAACCCCACAATAACAGAAAACCCCAAACTCTAATAAAANCACCTTTTACACTCCAGTGCTCAGGCCATTTCAAACAGACCCCCAAAGAGATACTGTGATGTACTGAATAAATTGTGCAAAATCTCTGAATAGCTTTGACATGTGCAAGAAAAAAATTGCACTAAGGGAACTTCAGCTGCTCCAGAAATGTGTACATGTATGTACATGTATACATACTTGTAGGAAAAAAACATAAGTTTAAACACTAGGCACACCAATTTAAGAAACAATATGATGTTGTAAATCTGTTGCATAACTCAAAGCAAACAAGGGTAATTCATCAAAAGAGAATTCTATTCCTGCCTTGATCCGGAATCCACACCAGAGGATAAAGAACCCCACAATAACAGAAAACCCCAAACTCTAATAAAACCTTTGGCTGACTAAGCATGAAGGAAATCTTTCCTCACCATGTACCATGTCTTTGCAAAACATGCAAAGACAAGGCAAGTAAAAGTTCACCTGTGCTGTCACCTTTTTCTCTGCTGCACATTGTATACAAATGATTGCCCTCGAGGGTGCAATTTAATTCTGCTCATTTCACAATTAGCACAGTTGCTATTACAGCAAGGACAGTTTTCCCTGCAAGAATTCATAAAATCTGAAGTCCAGAAGTTTATCTGGGTTCTCAAACTGGCAACTGCATTTACAGAGAAAAAAGGAGAGAAACAGCTTAAAAAAATGAGAAAAAATTTAGAAGGATGGAAGGACTGGTGAGCAGACAGTGGTCAGCAGGCAGACATCAGCAAAAACAAGAGGAAGAGAGACAGAAAAAAAAAAGGAAGGAAAGAGGCGAAAGAAAGAACAAAAGTGCATTTTTATTACGATATTACAAGCCCTCTGATTGCTCTAATTACACCTAAAGGAAAACAAAACTTGCCTGCTAGTAGCAAGTGCATGAATAATTAACTGGAAAGGAAGGAAAGCAACAGAGCTGCAAAAAACCCAAACAATCTTAAGCTATGGGCAGGTTCTCTGTAAAGCAGGAAGGCATTTAGTGCCTGGTGTGTGGTGGTATTTTTTTGTCCATTTTCCTCCTTTCCTGTATGTCAGCTGAGCTTCTCCTCCTCCCCCACTATTCTTGGCCTGTGGTAAGCTATCTCATCTTGTGATGCTTATACTTCTTACTGTGACTTAGCACTTTGAGTGCAAGCTGTCAGACTCCACAGGCTGTTTGGGTGAGAGCATCTCCCAGGAAAATCCAAATGAACACATAGAAAATGGATGCTTCTTTATATATATATACATACACAC
>VZTR01011771.1:0-28918 GCA_013400775.1 Chaetops frenatus
CCTGGACAGTCTCGGGAACCCAAACGATTGCCCAGTGCCGGCCACCACTGGCTGATCCCCGAAAGTGGGTGAGGTGCGCCTTCAGCTCCGCTTGCTGCCCGCCACCCCTGCATGGTGGAAATATCCTGGATGAGAGCCCCCAGTTGTTAGGAAAATATATCCACAAACACCAGAGGTTTATGTCCAAAAAGGAGACAGAGGAGTCCTTTTACTTTATTCGAATGAAGGGAGAGGCCATGGGGCTTTTCCCGTGGGTTCTCTCAAATTTTTGGAGGATGCAGCCTCCTTTATATCCTAATTTCCCGGCCACACTTTCCCTCTCTCTTTCCACATTGGCTGAGGTATTTGAGAGACACACTTTCTGGAATGCCTAATACCTAAGATTCCCTTCTAATGTATATTCTTCCCCCTTTTTAATTTTTCTTCTAATTCCTGGGATTAATGGTTCTTCCCATTGGTTCTTTCACCTCTCAACATACAATTTCATTTTTCAGTAGACCTACAGTTTATGTGTAAAGACAAACCTCTTTCATTCCAGTCATCAATCAGTGGAATTCTTCCTATTGTTTCTTTTATCTCTCAGTGCTAGTTTTGTCTACCAGCAGACCCACAGTTTGTAAAGACAAGTCCCTCATTCCTTTCAAAGGTAAAAAACCCTAAATAAATCTAAATAAAAACATAAATAAAACCCCCAGAAATTATGTTCATACATTACTACCATGTCTTTAAAAAAGGAAAAATTAAGAGAAAAACACTTTTTTAAAGAAAAAAAGTTGAAAGAGCTATTAAAGACTATTTACCTTTACCTAACACTTAACTGTTTTATTTTGAGCTAAAAAAGAAATCTATTTCCCATTGATGGCATGACTAATCTCACTCAACATTATAAAAAGCATAGCTTTAAAATGAAAATCTGAATTAATCAGTGATATATGTAGAATCATAGAATGGTTTCCTTCTAAAGGAACCTTATAGATCATCTAGGTCCAACCCTCCAGCCATGGGGGTTCCTTCCTTCCTTTCACTAGACCAGGCTGCTCAAAGCCCTGTCCAGCCTGGTTGTGAACACCTCCAGGGATGGGGGATCCACAGCTTGTCTGGGAAACCTGTTTCATTGCCTCACCATCATCACAGTGAAGAATTTCTTCTGTATCTCTAACCCAAATTTCTCTTCTTTCAGTTTGTACCCATTACTCCTTGTCCTATCTGCAGTCCCTGATGAAGAGTCCCTTTCCAGTTTCCCTTTAGGGCCTTTTCAGATACTGGAAGGCTGCTGCAAGATCTCCATGCAATCTTCTCTTCTTCAGGCTGAACTCTCCTCAATCAAGATTTTAAAGGCTCTTGAGGGAAAGCCTTCTGAAGAGTGGCTGAGGCCACTTGGTCTGTTCATCCTGGAGGAGACCGAGGGGAGATCTCACAGCAGTCTGCAGCTCCTTACAAGGAGAAGAGAAGGGGCAGACACTGATCTCTTCCCTGTGGTGCCTAGTGATAGGAAAAGCCTGGAGTTCTGTCTGGGGAGGTTTAGATTGGATATTACAAAAATTTTCTTCACCCAGAGAGTGGTTGGGCACTGGAATAGGCTCTCAAAGGAAGTGGTCACAGCCCCAAGCCTGGCAGAGCTCAAGAAGCATACTGACAATGCTCTTGGGCATGTGGTCTGAGCCTTGGGGTTGGTGCTGTGCAGGGTCAGGAATTGGAGTTGATCACCCTTCCAGCTGAGGATATTCTTTGATTCTATGATAACCTCCTCAGCCAGTCCTCATAGGAGAGGTGCTCCAGTCCTCTTACCAACTTTGTGGCCTTCCTCTGAACTTGCTCCAACTGTTCCATCTCCTTACGGTAAGGGCCCCAGGACAGTGTAGGCAGTGTTCCAGGTGGAGTCTCATGCTGTATTCTTGTAATTTGGAAACTTGTTTCTAAATAAATTATTTCTGTGTTATGGAGGCAGGGATTACCAAGGTCAGAAGTCTGGAAGACCAACATGTTAGACCTTGCGTGAGTATACCCTGAATTTGAGGACTTCTTTGTACAAAAAAACCAACTTGGCATTACTTCTGTAGGAAAAAGGTTTTGTGAGGCTGTTGCCGTTTCTGAAGGGTAGCTCCCCGCTGGTGACACTGGCCTGTGATGACTTCCTCAGTGCAGGCAACCGTAAATAATGCTAATATTGTAATGTGAAGATAATGTTATGTAAATTTTCACGTTCTTTTTGTGGTATTACTTTGGATATCAGGTTTTTTTCAGCGGAGAAAGAGCAATGGCTACGGTGCTATATATAAAAAACAGCTCGTAAGTAAAAAAGTGTTCATGGTTACGACGCATATTTAAACTGACTTCAGATATGAAAAGACAATAGTGAAGGGGTAAGATAGATGCCAGTGCATTACATGCTTAAGTCTTGATTCCCCATGCACACACATTAGTAAACTTGTCTATTTCATAAACAAAGAGCTGAGACAGTTGTTTATTCCCTACCATATAGAAATAATTTGAGATTTATCAGTGTAGTCACTAAGGCAAAAAGAAAAGTTTGGGTCTAAATTGAAATATATTTATAAAATATATAATAAATATATATATTTATTTCTATATAATAAAACCTCTTTGTGAACCATTTCTGTTCTACAAACAGATGCATAGATTGATACGAACATGAAGATTTTTAATTTTTTTTAAAATAAAAAGTAGTTTTTTCAGAGTATTTTGCAAATTACTTCAGTGTTGAATCTAGAGAAGTGAGTAAGGGTTTAATACACCATTACAGTATAAAATTATGAGGAAAATAATCCTCAAGGCATATTTTGGAGAGCAAACTGTGATGTGGGATTAGGAAAAGCACTGCAAATAGCAATATGAGAGTCACACAGGGACAAAGGGAAAGGAATAAAAAGCAACTGAAAGTGAAGGAGATAGCATGAGAGATGATTTTATTGTTTTCCAAACAATAAAAGAAGTCAGTCCAGCAGGTGGATAAGAATACACCAAAAGCCAATAGTGTCCGTGTCTGGTGGAAAATAGAGAAAAATATGTTCCTCTGCAAAAAGCATGCAATAGTTTATTTACAGTATTTTTGTAATTATAATAGAAAGTTGGTGGATTATTTTATATGACATCTGTGCAGAGGGAAAGACTGGAATGCAGACAGAGAAGGACATTTGTGGTTTAGAAGGTAACTCTTGATTCCTTTGCTTTTGAAGAGGGAGCAAGTTGTAGTGCTGTGTCATTTCTGCCTAAGTGGAGTTTTCAGTTGTGGTCCTTTTGTAGGAAAAAGCTCTGACTATTCATGGACTATAAAGAGCAGTGGCAAAATCTGCACTACAAATAGTTCAGATTGCTTTAATATCTGTGTTGTGACCTTAAAGGACACAATTTTTGGTGTTTCATCAAGAGATCAATGGCTACTTCATGCTACAGCCATTGCTGAGATGATGCTTTCTGGAGAAAAATAATGTCAAGAAGGAGTGGTTTGAGTGAAAAATAACCCTTTAAAATATTTTATTGCTCAGTTCTGGAAACCGCAGGTGTTTTTCCTTATCCTACTTCATTCCAGATTACATGAAATAGAAGATGCTATGGAGAAAGTTTTTAAATGTATATTGCTTCAGAAATTCGTGTTAACCATGTAATAGAGAAGTTGCTGCTACCCAGCTTTTTAAAAAAAATCTGAATTATGGAAAGATGAGATCAGTTACCTCAACAAAAGCTGCTGTTAGTGAAGCTGCCATTTTCCAAGCCTAAAACGCTTTTCTTTTTCTGTTTTATTCTCCTTGCCAAAGCATGAGGAATTTTGAAATGGAAGGTATTTTATTAACCAACATCAGAGTAATCAGATTAATACCTAATGTTTGTTACTTTTAGTATGCATATATGAACTGATGGTGGATAGGATCAGTAAGTAACAGTGCTTAAAACAGTGCATATTTTCAGAAGACAACAAAACCCAATCTTAGTCATCAATCCCTTTGATTTTAATATCAATGTAATATGTTAGGTTGAGTAATTAGTGATTTGATGTTAAAATGTATGTAAGCATCACATGCATTTCTGGAAAATAGTAATTATTTGGGATGTATCTTCATGCAAATTACACCAGCAGGAGGTATATGTGTGTTAAAACCAGTGATGTGGTGTAGGCTAGTTTTATTTCTGATTGACATGTTTGAAATATAAAGCTTAGGAAGCCCTGAAAGTTACAACTACTGGTGAAACACGAAAGTCATTCGAATACATACCTTACTGCAGAACTTGTACTGCCCATGTGCAATGTGCAGGCCTAGTAAAAAGCTAATTATGTGTGAAGATCATGAACTTACTTGTATGTACTCTGAGTCTTTTTTGTGGTTAGGAAGGTACGCAATGGACAAACATTGTAGAACCTGTTTTTATGAATAAACTTTAAAACCTTGATAGTTGGAAGAATCTTTGCCAAGCAGAGTTACCAGCAATCCCACAGCTTTATTTGTACCCCACAGCCTGGTTAAAAAAGCGAATGGGAGAGTGTAGTCATGGAAGCTGCAGTGATATTAAATAAGAAATGAGTTTAGGTTCAGACTAAAGATGGAGAGATGGAGGGACTTGAGACCCAAAACAGAGAAATACCTTTTTCTATCTGGAAAAAATAGTTCATCTATTAATAAATCTCTTGAAGAAATAGAATGTCAGAACTAAGAGGCAGCTGTGCAAGCACTGAGGTTGATTAATTAGGGGAAAGTTCTGATTCACCAGCTTTTCTAGATGAAGTATTGAGAGAAGTCATATTGCAGGCAGAGTGATCAGGGACACACATTCCTCTAGGACATGTTGGCATTGAGGTAAGGAATACAGAAGGAGCCGGCAAATAATGCTGTTAACTGTGATCTAGAATTGTTTAGTGTCTTTATATTTGAAAACAAAAATTCAGTCATGGTCTTGTATCCAGGAGCTTTATTTCTTATGGAAATCAGCTTTTGATGCAAGGGTGAGAGGAGCCAGATAGGAGACTCTAACTTACTTTTGTGCCTTCTTGGATGGAATGATTCCAGAGAAAGCTCTTGCGACTATTTAGAGCTAGCATCCCAGGACCTCTAAGAGTAAAAAGGAAGAATAGACTGCTACTGAATAGGCTTCTAAGAGCTGAGGTCTGTGTCCCTTCTTAGTGAGGCTTGGTCGGGTCCACAGTAGATCTGAGCTACAGTAGCAGACTTGTCCCTGCTGCTTCTGCAAGCAGTAGGCTGCTGAAAAGCTTTGTTTGGTGTTCATAGATGAAACTGTTATAGAATTAAATGAAATTTGATAAATTGACTACGGTATACTAAGTTCACTCTTCAACTGTCCTATAATTTTCTTTTTTGCTGCTCCTCTTTCTTGTTACAATTCCCATTTCTGAAGTTTGCTTAGGTGTGACAAAGTGTTCTCTAACGCTTGGAGTGCAGTTTTGCTGTGACCTACTCTCTCCCTAAGACACTCTTTATAGATAAAATACTTTGAATCTTTATCAGTCATTTGTACTTGAGCACTGTTGAAGGTCCGGTTTCTCCTGCTTTGAAAGCAAGTCTGTAGTCCTGATGCTTAATATTGACAAATTCTTTATCTGCTACTCTGTATTCTCACTGACGGACAAGGTGACAATATTTCTGTTGGCCTTATCCTTTAGGTAAATAGTTGTCAAGCTGTTGAAACTATGAGGTAGCTTTAGATTATTTCTACATTTTCCCAAATTATCACACCCAAAATACAAGCTTCATTGGCTGAGAGTTTTTCCTTTCACATTGCCAGAATTGCCAATAATTAGCATGCATTTCTGTTTTCTATATTTTTTTATTTAGCAAAACATTGGTAGCACCAAGTTTTGGACCTTTGCTTTTTGCACTGCAGTAGAGAGATGTAAGCAAGAGAATTTGGCAAGTGCAGACAGAATATTTACCTCTGGGAAGAACATATCCAGAATTTTCCTCCTCACATGTAGCTTTTACAAATGAATTGAAGATGGGAAGAATTTCCTTTGGTATTCTGTATGTAGGTGATGGTGAAATCTTGTAGTAATGATACAATTTTTAGTAACTTAATAGCATGGTACTACTTATGTAATAGCTTTGACTGCCAAAAATGTGTATCCTAAATCCAGTGCTGGTGGGTTTTAATAGTTTCTTCTGATTAGGACCTTTTCTATTTAAGATGATAAGCCTCTTTGATGCTACTTGTTCTTATTTCAAAAGGAGGAAAACAGTGCATGTTTTGTAAGAATCCATTGTTGCAGGTGTTTGTTTATATTTTTTTGTACAGATATTAGCAGCTTTGCATGGATTTTCATTCTGCTTTTGTGCAAAATATAAAATGTCTGTCTGTCTTACCTTAGTGTAAAGAAAAGGTTAGAACTGTTGCGAACAGTGAGTTGATAAAATGAGATTAAGATAAAGATTTTTTTTTAACCATTCTTGCAATAGCTAGGTGACTACAATTTGGGTAGAGTAGTTGATAAATTCTGCAGTAGGCTCTAACTTGCATCACAACTGTTGTAATTATTTCTCTGTAAATTATATCTGGAAAAGTCTGTGATGGTGACAGTTTAGCATCAATCATCAGTGGTGACTTGTGAGGAAGTAATCTCAGGCAAACTGTTTATCCAGGGAGCTAATTCTCTAAACTCAAGTGACATCGTCACAGGTCCTCCCTCCACATCCCTTTCCCTGATGTCCTGTATGGAAAAGGCTTCTTACAAAGATCTGCTTTCTGATTGTGATCTGCACATTTTAATACATCATAAAGGAGTTGCAAATACAGTGTTTAATTTGTTTAATTTAGGTACGAGGTATAAAGCTTTCTGAAATGCTTTTTCAGGAGATGGCTGTGTAACCAGGCATGGCATGCAACATACCTGTGATTCCCTGGAATCACTGGCATTGATGAGAATGCAGTAATTAAACTATTTTGTCTGTTGTCTTTACTAAGACCATTAAAGGATGTAAAACTTAAAGTTGATGATAAATAATGAGATTGATTGGGACAATTGTAACTTTATAGGCAACTTGATTAGAAATTTATATATAGGGTGAATTAAAATGTGAATTATAACCTGCAGGCCAATATATTAAGTGAATGTTGCAGATAGCCACAGAGTTAGCTCTTGCATGACTTGTGTCCAGGAATCCTAAAGGAATGGACAGGCTTTGATTGAAACAGAGCTTGGGAAAAAGAGAAATCTTAATATTTGTTTCAGGACAGCTGCCTAATTTTTAAAAGGAGGGTTGAGCTATGCAGTTCTCTTTACTGCACTGCTAGCATAAAGGACCACAGGAAGTGGTCCCCTTGTGGGACTCCTGCTCATAGAAATGAATGTGTTCCAACCTCACTGCACACAGTGCTGTCTCTAAAGTAGGTTGGAAGAGGCTGTGGGTTGTGAAGTGATGATCCTGTATGAACTCATCCTGCTGGTCCCGATTGCCCGAAGACAGTCGAGTTGGTGAACTCTATTGTCAGGCCTTGGGCCAGATGAGGTATCATCCCTCATCCCAGAGCTGTCACAAAAGTAACACAAAAGCTGTATCATCTGCTGTAGCTAATTTGACAGAAAGGCAGTAATCTGCCCACATCTGATCCGCGTTTATTTTTTACAGCTCTGGCTTCCAGGGCAATATATATGTAATACAGCCCTCACCATGGCCAGCCCTGTACTGTACAGACACTTTGGTCAGTCATGCCATAAGGATGCAGCAGCTCAGTTTACCGCAATTCATCGACTGCTAATCCAATCAGTCTGTTCTGCTAATCAAATCAGTCAGCTCCGGGAGCATGTGGCAGCAGGCTTATATGTGCTCTCCCAGGCTCGCGTCAACGGAGCAACAAGGAGCTGCAGTGAGGATGAACTCTTGGATTTATACGATATCCTAGTGTCATTTTTTGATGATGCTATTTGGACTAAACCATACAATATTGTTTTTTTATATTCTTTTTCATATAGATTTTTGATATTCTAAGTGTACGTGTTAAGCTGTTCTTAAAATTTCCCTGCTGGTGCTAGCTGCAGTGAGCAATACTCTGACCTGGGCTTAAGTCATCCTATGGGAAATTACGTATTTTCTAATAAAACGTGTACATGTAAGATTTTTAGTGCACATTTTACAGGCCTTCAGGTGTGTTTTGACATCCTCATCAAATGTCTTTTTGAATAACTGTTTTCCCAAAACTACTTTAAGCAAAACATGGCACTTAATAGTTTTTTGTGGTATGCTGCCATTTATTACTTGATTTTTTAATGTAGAATGCATTTATTTTATTTACAATAAGAAGTATGTGAATACTGTTTATTGTTGACTTCTGCAGGATTTGAATAAATGGAAGATACAATCACTTGTAAACACTGCTGATTGCTTTGCTCATTTAGGTCCCATTTATGTGTGAGACAGTTGTGATGCATACATATGTGTCATGTAAGACCTGCATTGATTCTAGTTTTCTGTCTCTGACTTGGGGAATATCTGCAGCAGTAATTTGACTCAAGTGGAGAAAATCAGTGAAGTGAAGCAGTTGGTGCTGTGACCCCCACCTCTACATATTCTGCTGTGCAGCACTTTTATTTTGGACTAGATTTAGTGGAGCCACTCAGGATCAAATATCCATACTACTACATGTATTGAAACTGTTCAGAGGTGTTACTTGCTTGAATCTGTGTGCCCCCTTATGGGTTGAAGCATGACAGATGCATTGGTACGTTTCCATTTCCAGTTTATATTTCTCCATAAAGAATCCACATCCTGTATACCAAAAGTGGTCTGTGAATAAAACCATTCCACAGTAAGCAGGAATTGTTCAGAGGAGAGAAGGATTTGCTTCCAAATTGCACTACTGCTCTGAACCAAAACAGCAATGTAAACATAGCCTTCAGCTAACAGCACAAGGCCTTCTCCTGTACTTCACAGACAACAGATAGAGTATGAAGTCCAATAGATTCTATTCTGTAAACTTTAAATTAATTTCGCCTGACATGAATGTGGGGACAGAAAGGAACATGACGGGAATGCACAGTGAATCTATTATAAACAAGGCAATACTCAATATTTACATGCCCACATGTGTTTATTTTGGCCTTTCTGTTTTTTGTTTCCTTCCCACCCCCTGACAGCTGTACCTTTAGTTTAAGTTCTTCAGATGTTCAAAGTATGATCTTTTTAATATATATACATATACAATGACTGAGAGCATGCCTTATATCTAGTTTACAAATGTGCTCAAATTATAATGCTTTATATTAAGAATGTTCTTTTGAATTTCATGCTTACTTCTATTAACCTGAACTAAAGATCTTCCATCAGGGATTAAGAATGCATGTCCTTTTCCTGACAATGAGGTTACTGGAGCAGGTCAGCTAATAGGTGTTTGTTGTCCTCTGCTGCAAGTTGCAGTCCTCTTAGATGTGTCAGAAAATACCGCATATGTGGCTGCGCTCCAAACCAGTTATTTCAGGATGCCTACATTAACTCAGGTATTCTTAATATCTAAACCAGGTCACTTTGACAGAACTACATTAGGGAATAATTACAGAAGTTGTGCTGACAGATGGGGAGGAGCTGTTGTCTCTGAGCGCAGGACAGGGAGGTGGAGTTGCAGTGTTGCCATTTTCACCTGGTGCAGCTGTAGCCAGACAGCACTTCAGCCTGCAACCATATATTGCTTTTTTGTTTGTTTGTTGGGAATTTTTTTTAAGTGTAAGTTCTGTATAATTTGCTAATAAAAGCACTTAAAATCTTCTGGTAGGGAGAGCAAGCATGAACCAATTTTACCACATTCATGGAAGGAAGGAAAATTTACCATTTTACAGATGGAAAATCTCAGGTATAGTTGTGGTGGGTGGGATTATTTATAATTTGTGCATTTCAATGTTGGATTATACCTCCGAGCAGCTCATTGTTTTTCTGTCAGTTCTTCTGCTGGCTGAGTTTTTGAGTGTCATTGATCAGTACCCCCTAGCTGGGGAAAATGATAACTTAGCATGTTAAAATAAACTGGAGATGTTATTTTTTGCCACCCAGGTAGCTTGCCTCACACTTGTTTTATCTTTTCTTACGTTATTTTCTCTTTTGCTGTGATTCTTCCACAACACTTGAAAACTAACCATTAATGGCAAATCCTGCAGTACAAGACCTTTTAATCTCTAAAAATAAGTACTACCCCATGGCACAGGGCGTGGGACACTGTAGAAATGGTAGCTGTCATAAAGTTCTAGTCTGAATTTCTAGTGTAATTATGGCAAAGGATGTAGTCTTGCTCCCAGTTCTGCATGAGATACACTTATGTAGCTGTTATCATCAGCAAAAGTTTAGAGGCAGAATATTCCTGAGCAGTTTTTCAAGTGCTTCTAGGGGAGTCAGACTAACAGAACTGAGTTAATCCAAAAAAAGAAGTCCCTCACTAAAGCTCTGAAGCTGCCTGATAAATTGTGTATCACAAGTTAATTGCTGTAATTTTCGTGTTGTAAATAAAACAAAAAATGTATTCAAGAAAAAATAAAGGGTTAGGAAAAAAATTCTTTTAATGAAAAAGAGCAATGTCGAAGTAGGTTTTGTTGCAGGCTTGAACAATACAGCTAAATATAACTGTTTTCTTTGTGCATTTCTGCTTGTTCCATAAATCATCAGGTTAAGAATGGATTTTTGTGTCTCCTGTTCTAGAGTTCATCTGTTATCTCTGCAAGGTGTCTGGTTTTTTGGATGAGAGGCATGGTTTCCTGCTTGAAAAGGGCATGTCCTTAATGGGTGGCCTTTCAGTACTGAAAGACAGTAGTAGAACTTTGTACTCAGTAATTGATGCTGTTCATTACAAAGATTTTCTACTAGAGAATAAAAATACCTTGCTAGTAACAATCTTTCTCTGAGAATTGTGCTCTTAAAGTCTATTTTAGAAGGTCAAGAGAGGCAGAGAGGCTAAGCAAGACTGGCAGTAACTGCTTTTTTGACAAGATAGGAAGTTTGATTCATGAGGTTGTTCTTAGTTTTTAATTTAACATTTCTGACTTAATATTTGAAGGTCTTTTCACTCAGTCTCTACTAAAAAAAATTTGAAGGCATGTTTCTCTGTGGTGAGTTGCTTCAACTCTTGGAGTTGCATTTTCTTTTAAGATGTCTTTAAACAGTTTCATGGAAAAACAAGTTTCATTTTTCTAGCTGCATGTTTTTTTAATCCCAGTAACTACTAGAAAGTTAAATAATCAGAATAAAAATAGTTTTAATGTATTTTAAGATTTTAAATTGGACCATTTATATTGCATGTCTCTCTGTGGAATGCATTGAACTGATTAACAAGGCAAAGGTGGAGCTTGTTTGTATTTAATTTTTATTTTTGTGTTGTTGGTTTGGTGGAGTTTTTTTAAGACCTATACAGACAGAGCTGAGCAATATCCTGATGACATAGTACAACACCTGCAGGGTATCACATGCAGTTGTAGTGTATGTCCTCATATTGCTGCTGAGATTATAATAATAGTAATCATTTAACCTTGCTGTTGAAAACTGGGGTGTACGTTATGATAGCATGCCACGTATAAAATTGAGATGCACTCTTAAGGGAATCTGTCAGCAGCCATGTGATTTGGTAATGAATCATATACCATATATGTACACTGTTTATATGTGCACCATAGATACTTGTATTTTCCTCCCATCCTTCTGAATTGTTCTGTAGACATTCTATTTTGTTAATGCCACTCCAGTAAATGTCACACTTTCTTCAGAGGTTCTTCTAGGTAGCTGTGATCTTGGCTTCTATACATGGTTTTTGTTCATGAAGAGCTGGGAGTTAAATTAATAATAGTGCCAAACCTCAAACACCTGCATTTTTTTTTATACCAAAAAGGAGAGATGAGTAAGAAAGCTGTATCAGTCCCATAACAGAACTGAAGTCAGATGGAGGATTTACCAGAAGAATCAGCCTGAGCAGGAAAAATGAAATAAAAAGGGGAAACCCTAAGACTAGCCTTGCACTTATATCTCTTTTTCTGTAAAAGAATTCCCTTTCCACAGGATTAGCATTATTGGCATAAGTTTTAGTCCAAGGCATGAGCCTCTGGCCCTGGAGCTGCTGCTGTCTGCCCTGTCTGCTTTACCTCCGTGCCTGAATTCCTCCAGCCTGTGGGTCCCACATGCAGTTGTAGCATGCGAATGCTTAATACTTGTGACATAAATATCATCTCTGTTTGAAGATAAGTGAGGCATGGTAATTTGTTCAAGTATGGGTATCAAAGGCTCTGGCAAAAATAAATTCTCTGTTTTCACAAGAAGCCTCAAAAAAAAATCATCTGAATTTGCCCCAGTTCCTAAGCTGTTCCATATTGTCCCTGGTAGCTAAAGGTTAGCTCACTATAAGTAAGAGATTCTCACATATGCCTTATGCTAAGCAAGCAAATTATTCAAACAGTATCAAATTGAAAAGTTTGGTAAGGTAAACACACTGTATTTATACAGCTTATTTAAACATTACTTCTGTATTGAAGTTGGTGCAAGAGCTTCTCTGGGGCCAGTGCTGATTGTCAATTTTAATATGTCATATTCAGATTCTTGTGCATGCAAAATACTTAGTGAAGAACAATTTGGTATTCTAGAACATGTTTTTGAGATAAAAGTAACCATCTGAAGTTTGAAGGGAGGGATTTCCAGTCAGCAGTGAAAGACTGTAATACTATAGAGCTACAGTACAGTACAAAACTACAAAAACATTTTAAAATCTGTCTACACTTGAAAAACTGTTTACATGCAAGTCATACTCTTGAGTTGTATATCTGCCCATGCCTAATGCTTATTTTTGCTTATTAACAGGTAGAGAGAATTGTTGACAAGAGGAAAAACAAGAAAGGAAAAACAGAGTATTTGGTGCGATGGAAAGGATACGACAGCGAAGATGATACTTGGGAGCCAGAACAGCACCTTGTCAATTGTGAGGAATATATACATGAATTTAACAGACGCCATAATGAAAAACAGAAAGAAAGCACATTAACCAGGACAAACAGGACCTCTCCAAATAATGCCAGAAAACAAATTTCTAGATCTACCAATAGTTCTTTTTCAAAGACATCTTCTAAATCTTTAGTTATGACTAAAGAACACGAGTCAAAAAATAGTCAACTTTTTTCTGCCACACAGAAGTTCCGGAAAAACAATTCACCATCGCTTTCTGGACGTAAAAATATGGACCTTGCAAAATCAGGTATTAAAATCCTAGTGCCCAAAAGTCCAGTTAAGAGCCGGACATCAGTGGATGGCTTCCAGAATGAAAGCCCCGATAAAATGGACCATATAGACCAGGATCAAGATGACTCTGTAGCACCAGAAGTAGCAGCAGAAAAACCTGTGGGAGCTTTATTAGGACCTGGTGCAGAGCGTGCTAGGATGGGGAGCCGACCAAGGATACATCCATTAGTGCCACAATTGCCAGTGCCAGTAACAGCCACAATTGCATCAGCATTAACAATAAATGGAAAAGGTAGGTGTACGAGTCATCATTTTTGTGGTGATTTTTCATTTGACTGGGGTTGTTTTTGCTGTTGAGATGCAGACAAATTACCCACTCTGTTTCAGCCATGCTAAATCAAGTCTAGAGAACTTCACTTTATTTTACATAACTATACGACTTCAAAGCCATTTTGAACTTTACCAGCTTTTGGTTTCCTTGCAGAGATTCATTGGTATTTGTGTTTTCAGAATCACCATAAGATACATCTGTGTTTGCCTTGACATTGTGTGGTACGCATGTTTTGTGTACCATTTCCAGATAATACATCATTGCTTTAAGTTTATTTACATAGGTCAAATTTGGTATGAATATCAGAAACATTAATTATGGGAACACATGAATGATGTGAGCAGGAATTGTTCATAACAGTTTATATATCAATTTTATTATAAATATTGCCTGGAGAAAAACCTGTGAGAGTGATGATGCTTAAAAAACAAAGTTAATAAGCTTTCTTCCTGTTATAATTTGAGCCAGTTGTGGTGATACATATGCCTTCTGCCTGGATTGAAATTTGTCTTCATTATATTTTATCAATATTTTGTTGTTTATACCTCATTTGATATTGAGCACTTATTTTGGAGTGATGTCTGGCCTGCTAATATCTCAGTAGATCACAGTTGATTCAATTTGTACTGTAAAATTTGTGACACCAAAGTAACCCCAAACTGCTTTTCTGGGAGGGAGCTCTTTGTCCCACATCCGGTTGAGACCCTTGTTTAAGACTTCTTGGTCCTTATTGTTATGCCGCAAACCTTTGTTCTTCCCTGACAGACTCAGGTAGTTTTGTGGTCATGAGTGGTATTGTAAGCATGCTTTTGAGGCTAGATTTCCATGCTTAAATTTTCAGGTAAGACTATGCCCTCAAATAAAATGCAGCAGGTCAAATCTGCAGGTGTGCTATGGATGATGGCTTGCTGGAAAAATTGTTTGTAATTTTTCAAGGACTGGGCCTGCCAAAAAACACACTTAGAGACACTGTATAGGGAAAAAAATGCACTAAAGCCTTTGGGAGATTATGTGTTGGGTACCCTACTGTTGCTTGCATTGAGATTTTCCAAAAGAACAGCTGCGGCTGGAGAGGTTGAGAAGCGGTGGACAAGAGAGGAATGTGTTCCTGGAGCTGCAGTGTCAGGTCATGGACCAACCCATTTTGCTGCAGAGGAACTAGGTAACCATGGCAATACACACACAGATGCCAGGAATATCTCTTGCTTTGCAAGGGCTAAAGAAGGAATGTAAATCTCAGAGGATGTAAACAAAGCTGAAGAGGAAGATGTAAGAGATGCCAGGATGAGAGTTCTCTGAGTAGGTGAGGTAGAGGAGTGTGTTTTCACATGGGATGGTTTTATGATAATTAATGGATGTTTTAGAGTGGGGTTCCTAATGAAGTGATTGATAAGTTCTGCTTTTGGCATCCTGGTTTTTTTGCCTTGTGGCATCCAAGAAAAATACCTGGGACATGAAGGACTTTTTTGGGTAGATCAGACTAAATCATTCCCACCAACCTTAAACTCTGGTGGTATGGCAAGGGCCCAGTTACAGGGCATCAAATGGATGCAGAAGGGCCTGCAGAGGAAAGGTGTAGTGACATGGAAGGCCTTAGGTGAGATACATTCCTGTTTCACTGCGGTGTGAAAATTTCCTCAACTGCCACCACCTTCTTCAACTCTTCCTAGGCATTTGTCTGGGCAGCTAACAAGGAAGACTACTGACTGGCTCTAGGGATGATGGCAATACAAGAGTTTTCTTACACCTACATGTTCGCGAGATCCTAAGGTGTAGATCAGAAAAGGAGAGCCAAGGAGATAGTCACAATACGTGGTTGATAAAACATACACAATATGTTCCACCTTCTGTCTCCTGCTGGAGGCATATCTGTGCATTAGCTGAGGCTTTCCCTCTCTGGCCTGATACACCACTGCCAATCCCCGAGCTGAGCTGTGCAATCTGCTGGGAAATGGATGTTAAATATCCATATTTTTAGGGTTTTTGCTCACCTGCAACATTTTGGGGGTAACCTTCCAATTATGAAGTATTTTTGTGATTATAAAACTTGGGAAAAAAGTTCCAAAAGAAAAATACTTTGCACTTATATCTGACATCAGTCTCTTTCAGGGTTTATTTGACATATCTTCCTCATGGAAGCCCAGGCTCAAACTCAGCCATTATGCATGGCCTGAATGGATTTATTTAGGGAGTAGCCAAGAGAGACAGCCCTGTCTTCTAGAGTTTGCCTGGCCATGGAGCTTCCTGAGCTGACACATTTGCTGTCTCTTCATTAAAGATGCACTCTTCTCCTTGCTATTTTTATTTTTAACTTCACACTGCAGCTCATTAAAAATGTAGTAAATAGGTGCTTCCCTCCTCTGCATGGGGCTGCTGCAGTTCAGGATCCTGTTTTGCTCCTTACTCAGGGCATTCCTTCAGTCTTAAATGGACACCTCATCACATTTTCAGCACGACCTCAGGAATCATATATCATGAGGGGTATTCATTTCACAGAAATGCATCTTCATATGCACCAGATCTGACATATTAATAATACAGATGATAGATCTGGCATTTGGAGCACTCTTTTCAAACTTCCCACCTCCTCTGCATACACCTTCTGTTAATTTTAAGAATTCCTACTACCACTTGGAGGATGCTGTCAGGAAGACAAAAGCACGTTTTGGAAAATAACTTCTTACTTGAGCTGGTTTAGGAATTTTTTATCGAGACATTTTTGTTGGTAAACTGAGTTAGTCAAAACAGAAATCACTAGTCATAAAGCAGAATTTTGAAAGATTCTAGAAAAATACAATACAAAAAATTTTCAAACAGCTTTTTAAATTAAAACTGATTTATATATATTTTTTTAAAGTAGTATTGGAAAAATAACTCAAAATTTAAATATGAAAACAGTGTTCCTGCTTTTGAAATTATTCCTATGACTATTTTGAATAGTATGACTCAGGTTGATCTTTCAGTCCTAGCTCAGGATGGTGAAACTCCTCAGTGTTTATTCTGTTGTTTGTTTGTTTTCCCCAGCCTTGTTTTTACCTTTTTTTGAGCTTAATTTATAAAGAGAAGTGCACACCAGAGATCCCAGAAACGTGTATGCATATGAAAATGCCATGACAGCAATTACTAGGAAATATTAGTGTTATTGTAACATCTAATCCTGCCTTTCCTGAGACAAACTTCAGTGATACAGTTGATGTTCCATAGATCTTACAGTCTTGGAAAAAGCAATCAGCAGATACCTCTATAAATACACAGGGGTTCTGAGGAATAAAATAACAGTAATGTTTACTCTGGGAGCTGGTGGTCTCAGCACACTGAAATGAAGCTGCAATCAAAAAGAATAGAATTGTGTTGAATGTTCATATTTTAGACACTTGGCCTTGAAAACTGAGTCAATGGTGATGCCTTAAGTTTTAAGTTGTTTTCTGTTCTGCTTTAGTGTGTAGCTCTTAGCTTCATATGAAGTGTTAGTAAGTTCTCTTTCCAGGGTAGTTAGACACAACAATTCTCTCCAGCTCAAGATTCAAGGACAGTCGTTCTGAACCTCAGGCCCAAAAGCATAAACAATGTAGAGAAGAGGAGGGCAAGCAAGGAGGATGGAACTTCATAATTCGAAGTTATTAATTGGACAGTTAACCTCAATATGCAAATGGACTATAACTTATAAAAGTGTGAAACCTCATGTCCAAAGCCCTTTTCTGTGTCCATCTTGAAACCCATCCTGGCAGGGCTACAGCTGGGCTCTTGTATTGCCAAGGTGTGGCCTTCGAAGGCCTTTCAAGAAATACCTACTTTATTCCTCTAATTTCGCCCAGCCTCTGTTCCAGGTCAAACTGATAAGGCATCAATGTAATACATATACAAGGGTAAGAATTGGAGTGATGTATGGAAGAAGTGAGAACCGATCACTGAATTGAACATTACTGTGGTTCTGGCATTTTGAAATATATGGTGATCATCAACTGTTACTAAAAGCTAATAAAAGAAATCCTGAAATAGATGAACAAAACAGAAAGACAACACCAAAGAAATGAAGTAATGTGGAAAACAGGGTGGTGGCACCTACAAGTACGGCATATGACTCAAAGTTAGACAAGACAAAAAGTGGCCTTATGTCTAACAATAGGTTCTGATACCTTAAAAATTGTGGAAAGTTTCCTTCATCAAAGTGTTATTAAAAAGTAGCATTGTAATCTTATTGCAGATGGTTTCAACATAGCACAGTTGTAATATCCATGGAAGTTCTATTTAATAGAGTGCACAAGAAGAGAAGTTGTAAAGGGAATCTCATCCATCAGTCACACAGGGCTAGAGAGTTGTCTTGAAATTTTAGAAAGTACCATAAGACAGGGGAATACCATTCCTTCGCAAATTCTAGTATTTTTTATTCTGGGTAACCCTATAGTTGATACAGTTTTTATTCAGCTAGCAATGTCCGACATGTGGATGTAATTGAGAATAAATGCCGCAAGAAGGGAATTTTGGGCAGAAAGGCATGCAAAGCTCAAAGTATAAAATGAGCAAGAAAAGCACATTTAGCTGCATATGTTGTCACAATTAGAATAAGGCAGGCTGGTGCTGGCATACGGCAAGAGAAGAAATACAAGAAATGCAGTGAATTCCATCACTTGTTAGTCAGACAAGCACCACCAGTGTGCACAGTGGCATTAGCATCTCCCTCTTTGCACATATTAGTTCAGATGAATAACTTGCAGGAGCAGCAGGCTGACAATACAAAGATGCTTGCAGTGTATCAGCCTACAAGGAACAAGGGTGTCCGCTGATTTTTTAGTTGGATAATGGTGCTGTTTTTATCTCAAAACAATGGTATTGTCAGCAGAAGAAAAGCAGGCATCAGGGAAAAAAAAAAAAACCAAAACAAAACAAGAAAAAAAGACTGAACTTAAATGCTGTTTGTTACCTGTTCTCTCCTTTCCCTAAAGCAGCTTATGGGATTAAAACCCACAGATTTGGAAAACCAAAAATCCACTTAAACACCAAAGGAAAATGGTGTTTGTTTGGTTAAGTGTCTGATAGCTTTAGTCTCAAAAGGAATCAAGCAAGCGTGGAAGGGATTATGGAGGCCACTGGAACTGGGGAGAAACATTCATTCTCAATGCAATACCACGCCCAGCTGAAAGAAGCTCAGTCCCTCCCTGTTTATTAGGGTGAGGGGAGCTCACACACTTCCCTCCCAAATTCTCCCAGTTACTTTTTCACCTCTGCCCGTGTGTGCCTGGGTGTTGGACTCTGCGTGAGGAATGGTCCAATGTCACCAGCATAACTGGCCAAGCTCAGGAGTCCCATGGGAAGAGCACAGCAGCTGACAGAGCTGCAAACCACAGAGTCGTGCAGATGGACCACAAGCCATGCATATAAACCCTCTCAGAAAGCAGAATTAAGAGAAGGGTTGAAGAAGTTCATTGCTGTGAATTTAGAGTGGCCAGTACAACAAAAGGAAAGTTGTGATGCTGTGTTACGGGTTTTTTTTATTTCTTTGTAGCATCCTGAAAGAACAGAAGCTGCTTTGAGCCCTCCTTTTGTTTGTTGGGAGATTTTTTTGGTTAAGTAGTAAAATGTGATTTAAAAAAAAAAGCCCTAGGAGAACTTCCTTTTTCAGTGTGTTTTGTACGTTGCACTTGGATGGTGGCTTGATCTCTGCTGAGTGATCTGGAAAGCAACCAAATATTTTACTAGTGCAAATAAAAGCCTGTGAAACGGGTTAAAGTCCTTTGCAATGCCCTCTTAACTTCTAAAATTACTGGTTAAATTTCTTTTTCAAATGCAGAAGTGTATAATTTTCTATCTTTGGTTGTATAGCCATTTAGCAAATCACTAAAGAATAAAGAGTAAGTCAGTTTTTATTTAATCAAGCTTAAAGACACCTTTGGGTTAGTTTTTTTTTCTCCAGAAGTTGAAGATCATTTCAATTTTATTTCTTAAGAATTCACATTATTATGTCCCTTATGCACCATATTGAAACATTTTAACCTAACATCAGTTTTTCCTTCTGTCTTACACAGTCATGTTCTTCAGCTTCTTTACTCTTAACTAAAAATAATCTGAACTGTTGCCAATTTCTTGTGTATCTATATTTTCTGGCATAGTATAAATGCAAAAGTTTTAAGCAATACAGTAGAGTGCATGGTCTATGTCACGTGGAACATTGATCTGTTACTGTTCTGGTCTTTTGTCTTTCCTCTGCCCTATTGCTTCTGCATTTTATAGTACACATTATTGTTACTTTACATGGAGCTCCAGGGTTGAGAACTTAGTGTGAAAATCTCTTGTCTTGACATAAACCATATTGGTTTATGTCAACAGATTATCATAGTAATAATAATAATAATAATAATAATAATAAAAAATGTCTAAGTGTAGGGTTTGCTTTAGTTTTAAGGCTGTTTTCCTGAGAAATATAAGGCACAAGTGACTGGCTTCTTTCCTTTTCTGCCTTCTGCCATTCTCCAGTATTCAGAATGGAGATGTTTCCATTGGATGCTACATTGGTGTAGACTTTTAATGCAGCTGAGCTAGTGTAAAATGTAGTTATTTTGAAAAGAGTGGTCTCATTCTTTTCCCCAGTCCCATTTATGGGAGATATATTTATGTATATATGGTTAATCATATATATATGGCCTAGCCAACTGCTCCTTTAAGGGCAGGCTTATTTTTATCAGCCTTCTGGAAATGACAGTAAGGTAAAGAATGTGTCCCTGAGAAGGGAGACGGACACACTTTTTTCCTCCCTTAATTCTGTCCCTGAAAAACCCTTAAAGGACACTCTGGATCATACATATTTTTTTTGAAGAGGAAAAGGTAAGAAATTTCCCAATAAATACTCAGTTTGGACATAGAAACTTTGGCCTAAGTTGCTAGAAAAACTCGTGTGTTGTTCTCACTGGAATTTGTATTATACCTGTAGCCCACTGGTAAACATAAAGCTCATAGTTGTGCAGTTCCTGTGATGTTACACCAGTTTACACAAGCTGAGGATCTAGAGTCTCAAACTCTCTTGGCTGATTGCTCAGATGGGGTCAATAGTGTTCTGCCATTACGTTCTCCTACAGCACATATGCCAACATTGAGACAAAAGTAAATTCTGAGGACAGGTTTGTCACACCTGCTATGCCAAAAAAAACTTAGGAAAGATGAAGTACAATGAAGCAGTGCCTCCATTTACAAGGCACTCTTTCAACCTACTTTGCATACATCTGCACAGAGAAAGTGTGTTGAAGATCAGACTGAATGATAGAACAGAAATGTTGAGCTAGATACTTTTTTTTATCCAACGTTGTCAAAATTGTAGAACTTCAGCTTTTGAAATGTGAAGCGCAATTGGAAACACTCATGTGCTGCCTTCTGCAGTTGTGCCTGGCAGAGTAACCAGTCACTTTTTTTGTCTCCTGCTGTTACAATTTTTTAAAAAGTTTCACCTCCCATCTCTGTTAAAGCTGTGAAGTAGATGGGGAATGCATGTTTGCTAAGCCAACTGTTATTATGAATGTGTTCTCTTGAAAAGAAGATTAATCTTAATAGTTTGATGCAAAAATCCATTTAAAAAACTTGACTAAAACAACCGTAATGTGGTTTGTGGAAGATTTGCTTAGATCACATTGTGTGCATAAAATAAAGTCAGCAAAACATCCTCACAGGGAGACTGTCACAGGTGGGATAAAATATACAATGAAAACAAAACTCTGAAATAATTTGTTTATACCAGTGCTTATAAAAGAGAGAAAATAGTTATATTTAAGAAGATGCAAAACTAAGATTCAAAACCAAGATTTTTTTTAAGGCTAGCTGTTGGGATAACAGCTGGATACAGTCTTGAATGTTATAGGTGTTCATAAAAATACCATTTACTTTTATGTATACATGTGTGTGTGTGTGTGTGTATATATATAAAAATATATATATATATATAAAATATTGCCTGCAATAACTACTTCCTACCCAGCCAGAGAAATTTCATAACTTAAAGTGGCACAACCATGATCTGCAGCTGCTGCTATGAGTTACTGATAATAATACAATGAAGTACTGTTATTTAAGAGAAAATAAATACAGAAGCTGTATGTTTGTAATACTGTATGCATTTTTATCCAAACAAAAATATGTACATTATCTAAAGGTATGCTCTACATACCATTTGTATTGTAAACTTATTTAAGAACACATACTGAAATGCGTTGGATTACACATTATCAAACAGCTAATTCTTCTTTAGTAACAGTTTCCTTAATTTTACAATCTTAGAATGCATAAAAAAGCTTTTGTTTTTTAGCAAGTATATAAAATGCTTTAAAGCTTATTATGTTTTAGATGCCTTTAAGAAACAAAGGCAAATCATAAACATTGGCACTTTGAACTATAATATTCTAAATTTAAATGCATCTGAAAATTGGGAAGTCTTAAAATTTAATGTGGAAGAAGAGGAGGAAAGAGAGCATTGTACTATTGTATTAAGAGTTCTTTAAACATCTTACTGAAACATAGATAAAGAAGTGCAGACTGTCATCTATTTCCGTTGAAAATATTCCTTGAAAGAAGCAAACAACGAAAGTAAGAAGTTGTGCTTCAAAAGACTGCGCTGAAACTGACTGGAAAGATAGCAGAGTAGGCTTAGTGGTTCATTGTAGTTGTGTCACAAGGTTGGCAGTGGGATCTTTTCTTATTTATATTTAGTGATCTCTTTTAAGGAAAAGTGTTGCAGTGAGCAGCAAAGGTACAAAGCTTGCAGAGAAACACTTTATTACTTAAGGTATAAGAAAACAGAAATTTCAGAGTGACATACCTAAAGCAGGAGGCTAAGTGAAGTGATGAGAACAGCAGGAAGAGAACTTGAACTGAACATTTTTCTTGCTAGCTCCAAACCAGAATTTTTAGTCTGGTATGCAGATAGGAATGCCTGAACACTGCTAAGGGCAACTCCAAGAAGAATTGGTCTAATAGTGGACTAAAGAAGCTCTGAAGGTTTCTCTGTTTGTCACACACATTTGTTACTACTCTTCAGTTGTGCCTGGTGTGTCATGAATCTGCAGATAACATGTTGGCTGGCACAGTGTCTTCCCTGCCTTAGCACTGCCATCCTTTAGATTTCAGCTTGGATTCCTTGGTTTGAAAGATGGGTTAGAATGAGAGGGAATGAAGTAAGTGGCTGACAAGGTCCCTCTGAGAGATGTCCAAGTGTACTTCCAGTGCATACACAGTTGGGATTCTAGGCCAAGCCATTGATAAAAGCTGGTACAACAGGAACAAAGAGGATATTAAATAGTTTGTTTTAAAATCCTGTATTTAAAGGGCATATGGTAAATATTTTGGAGAAGAAATAAATTTTAGACATGATGAAATAATGACTAGTGTAGTTGGAAATTTCTATTCTGGAATTGAATGAATAAGACAAGGGGACATCTAGAGAAATCAAAGGTTGTCAAATAAATTCAAAAGAGAAAGATTTAGGTATAGCTTTAGTTACAGCTTCCATTTAGTCCTGAGAACTCTTTGCTAAAACATGTTTGAGTCCAAGAGAGGGAGGTAGTGGCCATTAAAAAAAAAAAAAAAGGCATTTATGAGGATAATGGGAATGTACAGTATTTGTAGGACTGCTATCGTTTTACAAAGAATGTAAGTTCTCTTTCCTCAGAAGTAAGGAAGTGTTTTGAGACATATCTGAAAATTGTAATTCAGTCATTTTCATATGTTTTTCTACATCATTAGCCAGTATTATTTATGGAATTATTATTCTCTTAACTATTATTTATAGAATTAGCTTTTTACTGTGCAGATGTTCAGAGATTCTAATCATTGCCCTGTTAGGACATCAGGATAGGCATTGGAAAAGCATTGAGAAGGTAGAGCTCTGATCTGGTTCCTGCTGAGGTACTTATGTGAAGCACCCTTCCTTTACAAAACTAGCTTATAGAAATGTATAAAACAATCATTTTAGAAAAAAAATGTTTCAAAGTTCAGATGCTTTAAGCATCATAAGAACACTGATTGTCATTTGTCCTCCTTTGGTTTGGTATTGTCAGCTCAAAACCCAAGCCAGTGTAAACAGAATTATTGTGTTGTATTCTCCCCTCATCCACTGGTTTTCTGGGGGGATTTCAAATTCAGTGGACACTTTTGAGAAATACAGGAATGAGTTGAAAGCAACAGTAAAATCAAAGTTTATTTTACGAGACATAACACTTTATTGACAAAGCTAATTTAAAAACAATTTTCAGCAAACAGAAAGAATATCCTGCTAGGGCTTCTCTCAGAGTTGGTGAGTGTGTGAAGATGTATTTGTGGCAGTGCAGGGTAACACCCTTTCACCAAGAAATTCAAAGATAGTGGGTTTTTTTCTTATATTCGTACAAGCAGGCAAACTCAATATGGTCCTAATGGGTATTTCAAACAACTTACTATGTGGTTTGTGATTTTCTGTTTCAATTTCTGAATAGAAAGGATGACAAGTTATTCTGCATTCTTTAGAGAATCGTCTGTTTTTACCTTCTGTGCATGGGTAGGCAATTAGATTGAAAACATGTTTTAAATGTTTGAAAGTTTATACAAAACACAAGTTACATCTTTGCTATTATTGAAAGACAGTGGGGCATTTTGTTTTCTTGTTTCTTTTCCCATTCATAGTGCTTTTTGTTCCATTAGCTTTCTTGGGTCCTGTATACTCAGTCAGATTCAGGAGGTGTTTTTACAAATGATCTTTCCGAGACAGGTGATGGAGCAATGGAAAAAAACTATTTAAATAGGTCTGAGGGAGAAAAAAAAGGAAATTTAAATATTTCTTATTCTATGTGCTTACAGGAAGTGGAAAGTTTTCCGTTTAAAAAATGGTAAAAAGTAAACAAATTTGAAATCTTAACATTAATAAGAAATATGTATTGCATAATAACTCTATAGTAAGAGAATGGGTTTTCTCAAATGATCATATAGTACAAGGTAGTAATGATAGGAAGTGGAGGGCTTGCCCAAACCATGAATCAGGATCCAGAACCTATTCTGAAAGAAATACTCTGAAATTAGGGTTTTCTGAACTTGATTTAGTTTCTGCTCTTAAGAATCAGAGGAAATGTTTATTTAAAGGATTTTATTTCTCCTTCTGGAATGCTAGATTCAACAACCCTTTAGATCGTCTAAAATAAAAATAAAAATTAATAAGTGTATTATGTTTAATCAGCTTTGAAAGCTATGAGTAAAATTTTTCAGGTATCAGTACCTTTAAGACAAAAATATATTTTAAATTTATTAAAAATTTATAAAAGAGAAATGCTATGCTTTTTTTTATTCTTCAGATTGGTGGTTTTAGGTACCTATTATGTTTATTGACCTCATGGAAGAGTGCTGATGCTTTGCATTCAAATTTCTTTTTGCATTTCCAAATACAGATGTAACTAGCTAACAATAAAGACAGAGCACTAAGTCTTCTGATAAAGTAATATAAGCCAAAACAATCAATACTGCCCATTCATCCTGATTTTTCAGTTTCCTCTGAAGCTTTGAGGAAGAAAATTGACTTGTTACAATATGTTAAGATATTTTGCTCTGAAGTTCTTTCTTTTTTCTAGTATTAAGTTTTGCTCTGGCACAGTGGTCATCTTCAAGGAATCATTGTTCCTCTTTTATGTCTTGTAATAGTTAAGGTTCCCTGCTACTGTTTTGTTGGCATAGTCCAGTTTGAAATGTTATTTTATAGTTTAATAAGGTATATTAGTCGAGTAGTGATTGGTGCATGACATGTTAAGGAGTAGTCCATTCTCCATTAAATGTTTTAGGCATGTCAGTAATACACAATTTTAAAAAACGGTAATAAACGCCAGAGTCTTTTCAGTTAAAGTGTAATATGAAGAGACTTTTCCCACACTATTTTGTATTATAAATTACAAACCTTATAGGCTGCTGTAGTATGAATAGGACAGATACATATGTTTGGGTTAAAAAGGGTGGGAATAATAATAAATAACATTTATTTCAGAGTCAATCTGTGTAAAAGTCAGTGGGTATATAGTTGACCTGACATTAACATCTCTACACTTTTCCTTTTGTAATTTTGCCTAATATTTTGGTTCTTAGCCAGTATCAGCATTAGCTATACTATGATCTTCTAATAACTCAGTCAAATTCAGTGAACACATTTTCAAACATTTCAGTCTTTTATATGTTGTTGGAGTTTTTTTAATATACTGAAATATTATCCTACCTTTCTCCTGTAACTATTACATATATTCTTTGGATAGGCCCTATACACTTTGAAGACTAAAAAGAAAAATCCAGTATTCTGAGGCAATTTTAGATTCTCCTGCACAGAATTGAGTTGGGCAGCATTGTGTCAGAGTTAGGGAAAGCCCTTAGGGAGGCTGCTGAAACCTTTGGAAAACTGAGATACTCCAGCATCCCTGGCAATCCTCAGCAGTTCAGGAGGATTTCTGTTGGTTGCAGGATGATATGAACTGTTATATGATCTTTGTGTGCTTTTACAGGCATTGTTTATAGGTCCTTAAATTCCTTGGTATGTGTCCAGTTTTCACAAATACTCTTGTATTTCTGCTCTAATTGTTCTGTGACTTCATTTAGGAGTAAAATGGTTTTGTAGAGGATGAAGTTAGGTAGGCAAATTGGTTTGTATTATTTAAGTTTCTTTTAATTTAGATTTTTCAGAAATTGCTGTAAAATCCTAGAACTGCTCTGCCCAGTGTTTGTTCAGATCAGTCTTTTTTACATCTGTTAGATACTGTGAAATTACTGTTCTGAATAAATCAACAAATTAAATGCAGTACTGCTTTGTTGTATCTCTGCTGGTGATAGCCTTGGCTGCACTGGTTACAATATTGTAGTTTGGGATCCTGCTGAACACGCTGAAGGTTAATATTAACACAAATGTTTTAAATTATAGAAGAGGAAACTTTGGCTTGCTCAGAGCTTGGTTGGGAGGGATTCTGTGGAAAGCTTCCATGGAGGATAAAGGAGACAGCAAGTGCTGCGAGATTTTCAAGAACACTCTACTGGAAGCACAAAAACCATTCATGCCCTTTAAAGGTGAGAGAAGTAGGGAGAGACCTCCTTGGTTTAACTGTGAGCTTTTGAGTCTGCTCAAAGCCAGGAAAAGTGCACCATAGATGGAAAAGCAGACAGACACCCAGTGAGAACTACAAAAACATTGCCAGGGTGTGCAGACATGCAGTTGGACAAGCAAAAGCTCAGCTCAAATCGAAGTTGGCCAGAGATGTCAAAAACTACAAGAAAGGGTTCTTTAGGTAAGAAAACAACACGCAGGAACAGCAGGAAAATACTGGCCCACTGTTAAACAGGAGAAATGAAGAGTCGCCAACAGTGCTGGAAAGACAGGGGTTCTCAACACTTTCTTCACCACCATCTTTACCTGCACTGCTGGGCCCCTGGCCTTGGGATAGAAAATCCAGGTGGATGCAAACACAGACCCTCCATCAGTGAAGGAAGAGTTGATGTGTGACCTGTCACAGGAGTTAGACCCGTACACACTGATGGGCCCTGTCACTGTCCACCAGAGGTGTTAGGAGGATGCTGACATCACCACTCTTCATAATTTCAGAGGAGTCAAGAAATTGTGGAGATCAGAGATGTCCCAGGAAACTGAAAGAAGGCTGATGTCACCCCCATCTGAAAGGAAGGCTTAGAGGAGAATCCAGGAAATTATAGGCCCATCAGTCTAACTTCAGTCCCTGGGAAAGTGATGGAATGAGTCCTGCTGGGAGCCATCACAGTTCAGATGAAGCATGTCATCTGGAAGAAGCACAGGTTCACCAAGGGCAAATCATGCTTGAGAAACCTGACCACCTTCTGTGACAAAGTAACCTGCTCAGTGGATGTGGGGGGTGAGGGGTGACAATGTCTACCTGGATCTCTCCAGGACTTACAAAATGGTTTCCTACAGCCTCCTCCTAAAGAAACTAACGTGTGACAGTCTGGCCTAGTGTCCTGTGTAAGGAAAATATAATCCAGGAGTGTGTCATAGGCTGGTATCTACCCAGCTGAGGGGCAACACTGTGGAAAGTGACCTGGAGTTGGTCCCGGTGGACAAGCACAGTCAGAGTGAGCAGTGTGCTGCTCCTGCAGCAAAGACAGCCAACAGGATGCTGGGCTGCATCAACAAGGGCATCACCAGCAGAGATGGAGAAGTCATTGTTCCTTTCTAATTGGCACTTCTCAGGCTGCACCTGAAATACTGTGTTCAGTTTTGGCCCCCACAAATGCAAAAACAGGTGTGGACAGGCTGTGGAGGGTCCAGAGAAGGGCAACGAAGATGATCAAAGGCCTGGGCAGCCTGACATGTGAGGAAAGGCTTAGAGAGAAACGGATTTGTTCAGCCTTGATTAAAGAAGAATCAGAGTTATCACCATGCCCCAGCATTTATAGGATGGCTACAAAGAAGATGGAGACTCCTTTTTAACAAGGAGTCATATGGAAAACATGAGGGGCAGATACAAGTAGCTCCTGGGGAGATGGGTCACAAGAGGAAAATTTTTCACAATGCAGACAATCAGCCACTGGAATAATCTTCCCAGGGAAGAGGTCTATTCCCCAGCATTGGACACTTTCAAGAATCAGCCGCACTGTGTGCTAGGTCGTCTTGTCTAGACCATACTTTTGCGAGAGGTTGGACCGAAGATCCTTGAGGTCCCTTCCAAACTGGTATTCTGTGAATCTGTTTCAATGATGAAGTTTCTGATACTTAGGCACTTAGTTGATTTGTTTGAAATAAATTTGTGTATTTATAAATGTGTAGGAAGCTGAAGATTTATAAAGAAAAATATGCAATTGAAGTTTTGTTGACAGAATATCTACATTCAAGGAAAAAATATCTAAAATTAGGGTAAAGCCCCTAAGAGGAAGGGATGAAAATAGGATTGTACTCTAGTCTTCCTTTCACAGAGGATGTAAGGCCCTCCTTCATTTCTCTATTTTCATAACCGCAGTAAATTGTAATATCCCTAGTTAGCACAGGGATTCCAACTGGTTTTGATTCTCATCAGGGATCAAATAAAAGACTAAAGCAAAAAAGTGATTACCTTTGATTTCAGTATTTCTCAATTATAGTAGATGATGGGGTAAATGCTTTTTGTTATTGCTGGGTTTGTCTTTTTCAGTTACAGTACTGGAAAGAACAGCATCATTCCAGTTCCCTGAAGGAATTATTTTCTCATTCATTATATTTTTATATATGTTACATAATTAGCTGCAACCATTGATTTCTCCAACTATATCTTTTTTCACACTCACGAACAGTAACAGGTTAATCTCTGAAAACACAGGAAATCTCTGGCCCAGCAAGTGGGTTGGGCTACTAACTTAAAGGCAGGAGGCCCAGACCCCCAACTCTTCATTTTCTTTTTTTTTTTTTTTTTTTTTTTTTTTTTTTTTTTTTTTTTTTTAAAATAAAGAAAAGCGGAAA
>VZTR01011771.1:31971-54758 GCA_013400775.1 Chaetops frenatus
TTTTTTTTTTTTTTTTTTTTTTATTGTCAAGGCTGTAAAGTTGTGCAAAAGTAAGAAAAAAAAGTGTCTTCTTCTGTTTCATTCAGTCTGTTGTATGCAGCCTCTTCAAAATCTTCATTCTGTCCTGCTTTCTTGAAGAGAAGGAGAAATACAGCCACAGGTTTCTATTAGGCAACCTAACCCAAGCCATACCTTCCCCCCTATTAAGTACTGTGGTTAAACATTAAGTAGAAGTGCTTCCTTACACTTGCTTGCACAATATCTTTTTTCCTTCTATCTGTCCCGCTTATCACTCCATGGTTTTGGCTGCTCCATGGTTTTGGCAGTTCTTGTCCATATCCTTTAATTTGTGACAGCCTATTTAAAGGGACTGAGCACTGGATGAAACAAGCAGGCAGCTGGGCAAAGCAGGATCTTGAAACTGGCACTGCTGCTTACTGAAGCATGCCCTAGGTGTATTTTGAAAGGGTTCATTTTTGTCTTTCTATTTCTCCAAAAAAAGAGCTGGTAAAGTGGTGGAGAGAGTTACCAAAGCTGATTTCTTCACTGAGCAAAAGCCCTTATTAAAATGAGTAGAGATACAGAGAGAACCCTGAGGCCCCCTAGTTAACAGTCTCTGAGTTGCCCATAACCTGATGCAATAGACCAATCTGCTGCCCCTCCATAGATGCAGTCAGTGTCACTAAGCAGCCTCTTCAAGTACTGGCAATATGTAATATATGAACACAGAAACCCCTGAACTCTTACAGCAGTGGAAGGATTGCCTTACATCTCAAGTAAGCCAATACAGAGCCTTTTTAATGATGATTTCCTTTAGCCACTTCCATTCTTTGCATTGGCAGCTGTGTCCCTGTGGATGATAAGAATGAAGGTACCTGACACAAACCTTTGCCCCCGATGAGAAGCTTGTAATTCAGACTCAGCCAGATGTGGGCAGGGCTATTAGTCTGTATGACTTTTAGGAACTGATGAACAAAGTTGCCTTTTGACTTAATTTAGAATAATGTGGTAGCAGGTCATAGAGAGATAGATGCTATAAACAAATTTTAAAAGGTAGTATTTAAGGTAAATATATCTCTATTCTTTACTCAGCTCTATAATAAGAATAATTACTAGGGTCTAGCAGTTAGTCCAATAAATATGATATACTGGGTTGTATTTGGTTATTGAAAAAATTTATGTGATTCAGTCTTGTGCCTAAGTTCTGGTGGTTTTTGTTTTGCTTTTCATCACACATTTTAATATCCTTGTGAAGCTTGCTCAGGACTTGTTCAAAATATTTGCAAGGATGGAAATCCCATGCCATGTGTGAACACTTGTTCCAGTGCTTGACTTACCTCTTTCTTAAACCTAATGCCAGAATATCACTGGTAACAACTTTCTATTGCCCCACGTACCTTAATGCGCACCTCCAAGACTAATCTGGTTGTGCTTCTGCAGTGCTGTATGTTGGGTAGTTAAATACAACATGATCACCAGCTCTTGCTAAGTGCTTTTTTTTAATGTGTCATGCCGTGCTACATAAACTGCAGGAACCAAAATTGGAATAATTTTTACTTTTTAAGTTTCAGCATTGGAAATCTGATTTCAGAGAGAAAAGAGGGACTTACTTCTGAGAATCTCCCATCTACCTCAGCAAACAGTCAAATCAAGCTTGTTAACTGTATTCAGACCTTATTAATTACTAGTTATGCTTGAATTATTTGATTATTTGGACATGTAGCTTTCCAGTCTTTGTTACAAATTTGGAGAATTTGAGAGGTCAGTTAGGACTTTTCAAGTAGGTATTGTTGCCAGGTGGGAATTCTGTGGTGTGTGTTCTAGAGTAGGTTTGAATCTCTTATGGAGTTAGTGCCCATATTGGCTCTGTCTTTAGTGGTACTGATTTATACCAATAGCTTCAAACTAGCAAGATGGTATCTGTTTACAGTAAGCCTGTTACTCCAACACGTTTCCTCCAGTTAGAAATACCAAGCATCTTAAGTTTAAGAGCTGTGTAGAACAACATGTCACTGAAGCAATAAATATTGGCCTTCGTTCAAAATACGATAGCATTGAAACTGGAACGATGCATGTGGAAAGCACAGTTTATTTTTAAACCTCAGCAATTTTGTTAGGGCTACAGCTTGGACTAAAGGAGATGCTGATCATCTTAGTCCATTCTTGTACTAAGGCAGAATTGAGCATTTGTTTTCCCTGACAAAGGTTGCATGATCTGTTCCTAAAATACATCTGTAATGGGAATTAAGCCACCTCTCACTCTCCTTTGATATTGCTTTTATTTGAAAAGTCCACTTCTTTTCTTTCCCCAGTATGTTCTAATAGATACGGGTCTAGCCAATGCCATTCAGTAGTGATTCTTCCAATGAACAGTTAATATCTGATTTGCACATGCTGTAAGAGCAGTGTCAGATCTCAGACCCTAATCTGTTAATCTTCCCTCTTGCGTATTGTTTTTATATCTCTTGACTTTGTTGATCAGCTATGAACAGTCCAAAGTATCTCTTTTTAGGTACATTTCTCAAAACTGGATTGTTTCAGCAGATACTTAGTAGAATGTATCGTCATTTGCACACGTGAATTTCCTTATCAATGTGCCTCTGAATTGGGTGTTGCCTTCTTTTATATATCAACATTGTTAACGGCTGTAGACTTCATTATTGATTACATATCCCAATAAACTTTCGTATGTTCTGCTCCACAGTCTGTTATTCCATATTTTTAATGCATGTTTTATTTTTCTTCCATACAAATAAAAATTCTCTTTTCAGGCTGTCTTTCAAATTCAGCAGTATGATTTAGAAATGTGATACTCCCCTTCTAAACATTTGCAGTCCTTCCAATTTGATGTAATCTGTTCATTTCATGAGTAAAGTTTCTCTTTTTCAAGTCTTTTTTCAAGTCATTTTTCAAGTCTTGATTAGAAAGTACTGGCTAGAATTGGGCCAATGGCAGACCTTTGACTTGAAAAGTAATTTTAATTTGATAGTGTGTGAATTTCTTCATGCATTTTTCAATTATTAATATACCTTGCTTTTGTCATCTTCCACGGGTTTTTACCCTTAGAGAATAATTCCTTGATTTGCCACCAGTCTCAAAAACATTTATTCTCTTCTCTTTCCTGTTTACCCCTTATGATTAGATTTTTTACCTGATCTCAAGCAACCTGTAGAGGTTTGTTGTAGATGTGTGGGGTGGTTGTGCTGGTGGTGATTTTGTGTTGTGGCTTTTTGAGGGGCTGGAGGTTGTGTCTCTTCAAAATTGGGTGGCCAAGAATAGGAGCCAAAATTTTATTGAAAAAATAAGAGCAGTGGTCCAAATGTATTTACTGGGGCAAACATAATTTTACAGAGGTTGCATCAGTGTGGCCTCCCCATTAATTCCTATAACCAGTGCCCCTGTGACCCTCCTGATCTGTCACAGCACAGCTTTTTGGTGAGGCTTGTCTAATCCAGGAGCTATGACCTTCTGAGATTTCCTGACAAGATGACCTTCTGAGATTTCCTAACCTTGTTTTGCTGTTTCTCAAGCTTAGGGGTGATATTAGCACCTATGAGACCTGCTAGAGTCTGAAGACTTCCTAATTTTATCCTTACAAAGCTAAAAAGGTGCTAAAGACAACTCACACGGTTCGCAGCACAGCTTAATACCTTATTTGCTTCCATTGTACCAATATATATTCCACTATGCCATGGCAAGAAAATGTATTTCTTTTTTCTTTATGGTTTTCCCCTTTTTTCTTTTCCCTCAGTGAGTTTCCTAGCTTATGTTTCTTTGACTGGCACCAGAAAGGCCCAGCATTTGCTGTCTCCATGCAGGACTGGGCTGTGCTCACTGCCCTACCTTCCTCCTCTGTAGAAGGGAGTAGCCTTGTGAGGTACTTTGAAGTTGTGACCTGCTCTCTCCTTCCTCTGCATGACCTCTGGGTGATGGCAGCCCCCTGAACTGCCCCACGTGAGGTTTGTCCATCCCACTATCAAGCACAGCATTGGCTGCTTTAATTTATGTGTGCCTCAAATTTTGATCAAGTTTAAATTGAAGTATGTGCTGTTCCTGAATCAGTTGAAAATTCAAAATGTTTTGCCTATCATATTTTAAAGATCACTCCATTTTTAAAGATTAGCAGCCCAAGATCTGTAGCTGTCTTTGCTAGCATTGCTTGCTCAGTCTGGTCAGATGATGTTTGCAGATATTTGCAGCATGCAGCAAATTGACTTCTTTCTTACTTTTACAATTTTTTTTCTCCACACATACAATTCCCAGTGTTTGTAGTGCACTGACTCCTATTGCACAGTGACCTGCAGTTTCAGTAGTTGACACTGCTGAATCAGTTGCACTTTCTGTTTCATTTTTATCTCCAGACTTGCCAAAAAATTATGCACTATGTTTGAATAATATGAGCTCTATGCTTGTTCCTCCTCATACCAGTGACAATCCTTTCTTTTCCCACATACTTCTCAGGGATCCTCATCCTTTCTTTTAAAATGGTGCCATAGTTATTTTAATCTCATTTTCCATGTGAAGGTAAATGATTTATAGATCACTTGGGCTCTGTGAACTAGTAGCCTTGTTACTGAGCCTCAGCTCATTTGTATTAAGGCTGTTATTCAGAGGTTAGGGGGAAATACATTCTCAGAATATCTCACAGATTTATATAATACTAGAATATGTACTGAAATAATTAGTTTCCAGATTAATTTTATCACTCCTAGCTTGACATAGTACAAGAAAGTAATCTTCTAGTTCCATTTTATTTGCTAGCTGTACAGAAATACGGAAAGTTTTTTGGGTCAAACAAATGCCTGGTTAAGATTTAAAAAGAGAAAACAAAACATAATGAGTGAGGTCACTAATTATAAACTGGCAGAGCTTCAGTTAAGTGAGTTCTGCTAAGAACTTTTCCTGTCCAGGCTCTGACTTCCTGTTTTAGGCTTAAAGAAACAGCATGCGTATTCTAAAAACCCACTTGTCCTTGTGCCATGTATGCTTTTCACCTTAAGATTGTTAAAATTATTTTTTTTCAGCCTATTGAATGCTGTGAGCAGTGAAGCATTACCTGAGACTTTCCTGAGAACCTTTGACTTTCTCTGGTTTTAAACATATTCTAGGAAGTTGACAAATTTAGCCTGTGTTGGGTTTTTCTTGTTTACAAGGTAAATATGACCTCTGGCTTTTAAAGAACCAACTTCATGGGGTCACCACTGTAATGAATTAGACCATGTCATTGTTAAATTTAAAGGAAAATTCTCTGTACTTAATAAAAAGTTTTTGTCCTTTATATTTTCTTTTCAAGATACTAGTAAAGATCACCTAAATTCAAGTGTTTGTGCAAGAGTTTGACAAATAAAAATCCATGTCTCAAAATTTAAATATAGTCTGCAATTTATGGGCTATCATGGGGTGTTTACAAGGATCTTTATAGTTCTGTAAGAGGTAACAGTTTGCTAGAAGAAAGAGGCAAAATACCCTCAAGAGCAATATACTTCCTAAGAGTTAGTTGTCCAGAAGGTTTGGAGTGTAGAGTGATACTTTCGACACTGGACAGTGAAAAAAAGGTATCCTGGCTCACTGTGCAAATGAGAAAATCATCTTTGTTTATGACTGACCAAAAATGCTTAATTTAGGGCCTCTTGTGGTTGCATACAGTTGCAGGTTTGGTTTTCCTTTGTCAGCAGCAAATATTAATGACTGCTGTGTGAAAGCTGCAGTGGGATATCTTCCTTCTGCATCTGAGAGGGAAGTGGCATAATAGAATTCTTAAATGTGGATTTTTTGGGGTTAAATATTTGTATATATATTTGATAGTTTGTGGTGATGTGTACACATACCAGTAGAAATATATTTGAGATTACGTAGAAAATGAATTTTGAATTTTGTCTCACCTTCAGCGTGTCTAATATTACCTGCCCCATAAAATTCCAGAAACTGATGCCCAGTTCTGGAATTACTACTTCAGAGACTCCTGCCTTGTAAATTCACAGAACAGGATGGTTACTGATGTAATACATACCCAAGCTAATTGGGAGCTTTTGTGGTCTGGAGGTAATAATATAGGTAGAATCCTATAGGAGGCCTGTAGTCAGTGGTGTTCCCCAGGGAGCAGTACTGGGTACAGTCTTACCCAACTTGTTTATGAATGACCTGGATGAAGGGATGGAATGTACCTCAGTAACTTTCCTGACAAAACTGGGGGGAGCGGCTGACACACCTGAAGGTGTTCTGCCATTCAGCTGGACCTTGATAGGCTGGTGAGTTGGGCAGAGAGGAACCTAATGAGGTTCAACAACGGTGAGTGCCAGATCCTGCACCTGGGGAGAAATAACCCCAAGTACCAGCACAGGCTGGGGGCTGACCCCCTAGAGAGCAACTCTGTGGAGAAGGACCTTGGTGGATGGGTGACAAGTTGACTATGAGTCAGTAGTGTGTCTTTGTGGCCAGGAGGACCAGTGTTATCCTGGGGTGCATCAGGAAGAGTGTGGCCAGCAGGTCAAGGGAGGTGATTGATCCTCCCCCTCTACTTGGCCCTAGTGAGGCTACATTCAGAACGCTGTGTCCATTTCTGGGCTCCTCAGTACGGGAAAGGCAAGGAGCTGCTGGAGGGAGTCCAGTGGAGGGCCCCAAAGATGATTTGGGGTCTGGAGCATCTCTTATGAGGACAGACTGTGGGAGCTGGGCCTGCTTAGTTTGGAGAAGGGAAGACTGAGATATCTCAAAGGTGGGTGGGTGCCACTAGGATGGTGCCAGACTATTTTCAGTGGTGGCCACAAACTAAAACACAGGAAGTTCCACCTCAGCATGAGGAAGAACTTCCTTACACTAAGGGTGGCAGAGCACTGGAACAGGCTGCCCAAGGAGGTCATGGGGTCTCCCTCTCTGGAGGCATTCCAAACCCACCTGATGTGGTCCTGTGTCACCTGCTCAAGGTTACCCTGCCTTGGGCAGGGGGATTTGACTCGATGAGTTCCAGAAGTTCCTTCCAAAAGTAATGACTCTGTGAATAAATATGAAAAGGATGTGTGTTGTTATATCTCAGTTAAATGAAATATGCTTTTGTTTGGTGTTTATTGTCAGTATAATAGGCTTTTGCCTACAAAATTTACTGGACAGACTATAGAATCAAGTGTTTGGGGGTTTTTTTTTTTGCCTAACTTAGGGAGAATTCAAGTTTCATTGCCTGAGTCCACTGCTCTTAATTCATAACATGAGTAAATCTAAGAGGTAATAATCTCCATATCTTTACTGTAAATTTAAGACTCTACATAATTTGATAAATTTGGTGAGGTATTTTATTATTTGGTTGGGACTTTTTTTGTTTGGGGTTGGTTTTTTTTGACATGTTACTAAAGGTCAGGATAGTAAGGTATCTTGAAACTGTGTGTGTTAAGTGTATAGAAAATCTCTACTTCTCAGCTGTTCTCCTGTCTGGTCATGCCAGGAATCTAAGATCGGCATGAAGTCATTAAGACAGCTCTTTAGTTTGGTTGTAAGTGTTACAAAAGTATCAGGCTGATCTAAATCCCTATGTGTTTTGAAGACAGTTAATATGCTGTGAAGAGTAATTTTATTCATGGACATGAAGGGCATTTGCTGGACAAAAAGATTTTGTCCACTATATTTGAGAGCATCTTGTAAGTGCTTTCCCTCTACACTTCTGAAAATGACTTTTCTGGGCCTTGTTTCAGTACATAATATAAATAAAATAGGTGTCTCCAGCTAGGAGGTGGAGCCATCTAGTTTACCTTACAGAGAATAAAGTTAACAATTTTATAAACTTCTTCTGGTAACCTCCAGTAATGGATAATTAATTGTATCATTCCTGAGGTATCAATTTTTGGCTTAAAATAAGCAAGTGCCAAGGACATAGTAGTCTTGCAGTATGAGATAGCCTATCTTATGTTTGGAAGCATATGGGTATGTTCTTTCTTCCAGAGAATTTTTTGCTCATTTCCAGAATGAATTTTCAATATGGTCACTGGCGTTTGTGATTTTTCTCATAGTTACAGTTGCAGACATCTGATAGTTAATTGCTTTATAATAGTGCAGATAGCTTACCACATTCTGATCTTTCCATAAAAGAGCTAATATTTCTTCAAAGCTCTGTTTTGTGTTTTTAATAAAAAGTTGAATTTTACTTGTGAAGATGTGGACATGTTTTAGGGGGCTTTTGCAACATCTCTTTTGTCCTTTAAAGTGAGTTTATTATTTCACAGTGGGGGCAAATACTATGACACTCTTATATGTTTGTCGCTACCCAAACAAAAAAAAAAAATCAANCCATGTGTTTGGCCTTCACTATGTAACAGTTTTTCACTTGCTGTGAGTGAAAAATCATAGGGGAATGGTGGTGGGATAGAAATGAAACCTTCAGAGAATGTTACTCTTGGATTTCCAGATTACTTGATAGGATTTAAGCAGTAAAAATCTCTTAAGACAGCAAAGAGTGCTATGTAAGAGTGCCACAGGCTTGACTGAGTGCAAATTTCAGTACAACATTTCCTACTCTGAAAGCNCCATAAAAGAGCTAATATTTCTTCAAAGCTCTGTTTTGTGTTTTTAATAAAAAGTTGAATTTTACTTGTGAAGATGTGGACATGTTTTAGGGGGCTTTTGCAACATCTCTTTTGTCCTTTAAAGTGAGTTTATTATTTCACAGTGGGGGCAAATACTATGACACTCTTATATGTTTGTCGCTACCCAAACAAAAAAAAAAAATCAAATATGATACCTCAGAACTAAGTTCAAATTTATACTTTTTATTTCTCAAGGATGTTATATTTAGTTTTTCTGCCCTCCTGTTTTAGTATTTCAATACAATCCCCACAGCATGGGTTTGGGCTGTGATACTAATAGGTTTGGTTTTTTTGTTTTGGTTTTTGNTATGTAAGAGTGCCACAGGCTTGACTGAGTGCAAATTTCTGTACAACATTTCCTACTCTGAAAGCTTATTCCCTCAAACCTGCCTAACTTTCTTGAGCAGAAGACACTGTGCTTCATCTGATGCTTGCTGTTACACAGCCCCTTTTTTTCTGCCAGTCAATTTTATTGTGAAGGCCTACAGAAAGATGTTCTTTGTTTTGTCTTGGCTCCATCCTTAAAATATTTAGATTTCTGTTGGATGTCAGTATTTGTGGTTGGTTTATATTTGGGTTTTTTGTTTGTTTTTTTTTCTCTTACAACCATTGTTAGACATTTTAAATTGTGAAACAGATGAACAGCTAAAACACAAATATTTTAAAGTTTGGAGGGTATTTATTTTCTTTGTCTGTGTGTCTTTCTCTCAAAACATTGTACATTGTTACAAACCAAAGGAATTCCATAGACAAACACACTGTTTTACCAGATGAGTTTGCCTGAAATACCCAGGATTCTGTTGCATTCATTTTATTGCAATTGTTCCCAGCACAGCAGAAGTAATATTCAACGTATTCTCCACTGCTGTAGTGGTTTGGACTTTCCTAACCTTGGTGCTGCCATAATGTTGCTATTCCTACCCTCTCATGAGGTTATGGTCTAGCAAGTGTGTTTCAAGTTGCACTGGCCTTTTTTGCTCTAAATCTCATGGTTGTGTTCATGGACTACTCTTAAATGTTTCATTTGTTTTATTTACTTATGAAACTTCAGCACTTGGAACTTTCAATAGGGATGTGAATACTTGAGTTGAATGACTGATTTTCAAAATATATCCATTTTGGGATGAACATATATATGTTGAAAAATGTCAGTGTGCTTCTGATTGTTTACATTTGATTATATGCCACTTTTGCTGTTTTATAGTACTACTTATGAATCTGTACTTTGTCATATTTTTTGAAAGAAAATAGCATCTTTAAGTGGTCACATTGTTAAATGGACCAAGAAACAAGTCTTTACTAAGAGATAACAAGAGCTGTTTTTGAAATATAGGTTATAAATGTAAATTAGATGACACAATGTTAAATTACTTTAATGAAATTTAATACTAAAATCCACATAGTAAAAGAATCAGTTCTACTGGCAAAAAAAAAAAATCACTATAGAAACTGAATTTAACAATAATGGATTCTTTTGAATCATAAATGCAGCTTTGCTAAGCGGATGAGAAGGAAAGTGCAAATTGACATCTCTTAGTATTATAGACAAAGGAACATGTTTCCCAGGAAGAAATTTTTAAAACAAACAAGCAAAAAGGTTTACAAAGAACTTTGTGTGTGTGTTCATACAGGCTAACTTTCAATGCAGTGTCTGATGGTTAGTTTTTCATTGGAAGTGTAACAGGGAGTCATTGCTATATGTCACATTTGTTGGGGCTGGATTTGTTTAGCTGTCTTACTTGCGATATTGAAATTTTGTGAAAGTGATGAAACTTTATTGGCTTGAGATTTTAGCCTTTTAAGAAGAGAAAGGGCAAAAACTTCAGGCTCTTTACCTATTATCCAAACTTAAATTACTAGAGAATAAAGGAAAAGAAAATGCCAATAGCAGGAATTCTGCAGTGAGTATCAGGCTTGCATCAGAGGGAATTATATGGTAGAAATGTATGGGATGTCAGGAATTGCCATACCCTAAGAATGTCATGTGTTGCTCTGCAGTTTGCTTTCTGTATATCTTTGCTGTCAAAGGCGGTGGAGCCGATAATCAGCTCCTCACACAAGCCTTTGTGCAATGATTTGCAATTTAACAGAGCTTTGGCGTGTGTATCAGGGATGTGCTTTTGCTATCATTATCATTTATAATCCGTTCAGACTTGGCCACCTTTTAGGTCATTTTAAAAATGTTTGGTTGTGTGCACACTCAGCAAAACCCTCTTCGTTTTTTGTCCATTACATTGCCTGAAGATCGCCTACACTGAGCACAGTCTGGCTTGGAAATTAATGTAATGATGCCTGCAGATGTTTCCTACTAACATGATGCTAACAGCAGAGGAAGCAGTCTCCTTTTCAGTAACAGATCTCCTCAGTATAGAAATAGATGTCCTTAAAAGGATGCTTTTGTTTGTTTGCTTTGTGGGTGGATTTTGTTTGGCTTTGAAGTTCTTGAGTTTTGTAGCCAGCTCCTTTTGTTATGGGATGGCTGGACCTGGGGCAGCTGAGGCTCTCTCTGAGCAGACCAGGTGGGGAAGGGGCTGCTCACCAAATTGCAGCCAAAATCAAATTGCTGTGGCTGCCTCTGCTGGCAGACAGCTAAGTGTTCTTTCAGCTTCAACTCCTTTCCCCTCCACCTCCTTCCTCCTTGCTGAGTTTGATCAGCCTCTTTCATCTTTTCTGTTGTAACCCTGTGCTTTGCTGTACAGAGGTGTCTGTGTGCCCTTGCTGTGTCCTTTCCATGCCTGTCCTGCTGGGAGCCCATCACCTTCTGCCTGCCAGCCTGGGACAGCAGCTGCGAGCTGGCAGAGGGACAGAAGTACCACCAGCCTGCAACACCCTTCTGCAACTCTTGTTCAGCTGAACACTCCTGTGGTTCACGATGATGTTTCCCTGACGAAGTATTCCTTGATTTAGTGGAGAGAATAAGGAGGAACCTGAAGGCCCCTCAAGAGAGAACTGGCTCTGCTTTGGCCGAGACTCACGGAAAACTGTATTTCCCCCTTCCCTCCCCCATATGCTTTGTATATCAGTTAACTTCCAGCATTCATAAGCAGCCAGTAACACTGGGCAGTGCTGAACAAAACAGGCAGTCACAAAACCACTGTCAGTCCAAAAAAGGGGAAAACATACCCTCAGAATTAACTGTTGTCGTCCCACCTCAATAAAGGCAGTAAACCAGGGAAACATGGCAGTCTTGAACTGTGTATGTCCACTCTTGCTATTGTTTTATCAGATAGTCCAGACTCCCTCAACACCAGGGGAAAAGTGACTTTGTCATGGTCCACACTTAAATGCCAATATATTAGGGGAATCAGACTGGCTTTACTTCTCTATCTGTAACCCTGAAAATTCTAGTTTAACACCAAGCATTGCAGAAGGTCATCTCAGAGAATGCTTCCTAGAGTTAGCCATAAACTCCCTTGGGCAATCCAAAAGGTATTGCACAAAGTTTATCCGATAACAGCACCGATATTTAGTTTAGATTGTATTTTGGTTGTGCTGAAACTAAGGAGATTAGCAGTTTCCCCTGATGAATGGCTGTTCTTGTTCCTTACTCTTGAAGAAAAATGGATTTGTCATTTTCAATCTGATCATCTGGAAGTTTCCTCTTATCCCAGACTATCTTCCTCATCATTATTTTGAAACTGTTAGGCAGCTATCATTTCTTGTACCCAGTCATAGAGTCCAGTCTTCTGATTTGCAAGTATTTTACAAATAATGTGTAAAACAAGAGTAATTTTTACAGCATGGAGATCATTGCAGAAATTATCATTTCAGAGTGGAGACTGTAATCCATAGGAACATCCTTATGAAAATCATAGGAACATTCATAAGGCATGAGACCCTAAGCCTTATGGCAGGGGTACAGATACGTATATTGGAGCTGTTGTTGTGGCTTCCTAGACAAATATTCAGGCTTCTCCACAGAAGAGGATTCTTTCCCTCCAAGGTTGATTCAAGGACACAGGCAGAGCTCTCCCCATCAGGACTGACAGCAGCAGTTAGCTGAGAATCCAACTGTCACTGTCCACAGTTTGCTAATCTGCAGCTGATACCATGAAGCCAGGTGCCTTGTCTTTGTATTCCAGCTTGTTGAAAGGCAACTGCCTTTAGGTAGCAGAAGAAAAAAGGCAGAAGTGCTACATGGTGTGATCACATATGCATCACAGAATACTAGGAAAAAGAGTTGGAAAAGACCTTTGTCATCTAATCCATCCTCCTTCCCCACAGACTGCTCTGCAGATGCTGTTGTTGATTCAGTCAAACTGTTTTCACATGCAGAGGAATCCATCAGGGTCACTGAGAAACACCTGTAGCTCTGGGGGTTAAAGAATGTGCCAGCTGTTTTATTCCTGTTGTGTCAGTGTGCAGGAATAAAAGCAAGGAACTGCAAAATGGAGGTACATTTTCTCTGAGGGTCATCTGGTGGAACAGAAGGTGTTTTAGGCAATGTGATAGAGTCAGAATGCCATCTGCTTTTGTAGATGCCCTCGGGACAGCAGAAGTATTGATAACTCTAGCTGGTCAAGGATGTACTGGAAAAGAGTTTTACGAGGGAATTTTTTCATTGAAAATAATGTGCATGTCTCTGGAGATGCTTGGTTTGCTGTAGAACATTTTTTTCTCTGAGCACTACAAAATGGAGGGAATTTTCGCTTTCAGTGTCTGACTTGAGTTTACTTGTTGAAATGTTTGGTTGTATCAGAACATTATAAGACAGCTCTTGGGCATATAATAAGGCGGATTGTAACACACAGCAGTGGATGTTCATTATTTTAAATGGGCTGTACTGCACTTTCTTTGCTTATGAGTCCTGGTTATTTGCTTTGTAGTGTAGCATGACTGTACAGGGTCATCAGTGCCATCTCACTAGAGAGACTGTGGGACAAATGCTTTGGCTTTTGTAGTGGAATCCTACCAGGAGAGGGGGTGGTTTTGGAAGAAAAATAATTTGTTATAAGTTGTTGTTTCCAGTTGCTTTGTGACCACTGATGTGTAGTTTTTAAGTTACCAAAGCAGAATGAAGTCACAGACAGACCCTTTCAAAGGGTGATCTAGAAACAGCACAGCCTGAATTCAAGCCACTGATTTCCCTTTACCACATAAAGAAAGCATATTTTCAATTACATCACTTCTGTCTTTCAGCTAAACACACGTGGGACTAAAGTTACAATTAGTTTTAAATATAGCATTTAGTGCTGGGTCTCTTCTGCTTCAGTTTTAACCTTCCTCCAGGAGAATCCAGTGAGATAACTGCTGTATTAGTGTTTGCAAATTTTATTGTTTCTTATTTATTTTTGCTACAAGTAACATGAAGACTATGAATTCATATTCATAAACCAAAAGAATTAAAACTACTGCAGTACCTCCAGTAGTAAATGGTAAAAATATATTATTCCTGAAAGGATACAGACAACATTCCTTTTAACAAAAGAAAGTGCAGCAGAAGTAAAGCTTTGAATAACAAAGCATAGAATCCTATTTACAAATTACTGCAATTTATTCAATACACATCTGACCTTATTTTGAAGCAGAATTTTACTTCAGAACAGTTTGAAAACTGTTACATAGAAGGAGTAAATCTCAAAACAAAAGAACCACCAGTTTAGGTTTGTTGTGTTTGCAGTTTACTCTCTGAGCCAAAATCCATTATTTGCCCACTTCTGCATTTGATGAATTCCTACTTCATGGTCATCATACTGGGTTTTCATATGTTACAGGGAACATCTATAAGCTAGATGAAAAAGAAGGGGAAATTTTGAACTTCAGACCTTAACCATCCTAAAAGGAAGGGAAAGGATTTGCTTCCTGGCTGGTATGCACAGTGAAAGACTTGTCCTGGGGAGAAGCAGATGGGAGAGAACCACCCAAGGTGGAATGATGTGAGTCTCTCTCTGGAAACAAAACTGTTTCATGGACTGGTAATCATGGAATCATTTAGGTTGGAAAGGGCTTTAAGTTCATCTTAACCCAGCACTTCCAAGTCCACCGTTAAACCATGTCTGTAACTACCACATCTGCACAGGCCATGTGTCAGGCCATGTGAAGGGAATGAGTTTGGCAGTGAAACCTACTCCTTACCATAGCCATTAGTTTAGGAATAAAATCTTTCCTAACAGCTTTAGAGTCTGTATCCTTTGCACTGTTTTCTGTGTCCTTCAGAGGACTGACAAAGTTGGCAACTAAATAATCCCAAATCGGCTTTTTGAGTACATATTGCACTAATATAATTCTCAGAGATATCAGGGCGCTCTCTAACAACATTTTCTGGGCACTTACTGGAGCATTTGTTAGACAGATTTGTGAAGCCTCAGCTTGAACTTTAGTCCCTTTTCTTCTCCCTTGTAGTCTACTCCAGCATTTATTCTAGTTCAAACTCTTTCTGCCTGGACCTAGCAGGCAGGGAAGTCCCTGCTTGTGAAGAGGAGGTGATGAATAGTCACACTTCTCTGCCTGTCTCTGTTCGTGCTATATCCCACTGCAGACTGTGGCAGCCTCAGCGGATGCATGGCTTTACCTCCCACCTCTCACTGTAGCTTGTGTCGCAGCAGGACATCCTGTTTGCATATTCTTTCCTGGGACAACTTCTCTCGTTCCTTTTTATCTCTAGCTAAGCACTGATAAACTACAAATTGATGGCAGCAATGAATTGGCACTGTATTTCTCTTGCAGATACCTGCAGCAGTTTTTCTCATGATTTTTTGAGAGAGTTTAAGGAGTTTACATCACAGGCTGTTTTCTACAGTAAAAATAAACTAGTACTCAGATGTGGTCTAAAGTACAAGTCGTGTTATGTTTGCAGAAGTAGTTCCCAATCACAGTGTATTTTGTAGCCATGGAACTGAAATATTAGATGATAGATTCACAGCAGGAAGCAGGGTTTAAAATGCTAATTGTTATTTGCTAGTCATTAAACTGGAGAAGAATGTGTTTCTGTTATCTTTAGCCATGGTGCTTTTCATATTACTCTGTTACCCTGTCCCCTTTCTCCTACCTCTTCCCGGTGAGTTCCCGGTCAGTCATTGGCAGCACATGGGAACTGATCAGGCTGAAGGTTAACCCCAATGCACCCAGCAAAAATGTTTGGTTTGTTTCTGCTGTTACATTATTTTTGTCAGTTTTGGTGGGGGTTCTGGCATGTCTTCTTTGTTTATGTCAGTTCATTACTCATTTCTTGACACTTAGTCAGAAGTAGATATTTCTGCCCAAATAACGAAGAGTAGAAAAACACTAATACTTTGGCCCAGATACTCAGCGGTAGTTGAACTGTATTTAATGTTTTTTGTAAATTTGGTTTAGGATTCCATTTGTCTTACTTGAGACTGGGAAAGGGGAAAACAAAGGAGGTAAAAACACAGGTGATAGTTTTAAACTGGAATTTGATTGAACTCTGGAACGGTTCAGCAGATGCATCAGGGGATGGAGGGATGGTATTAAGGAACCCAGCTGCCTCGTGTCTGGGTTAGGCAGAAATACCTGCTGAGTGACTTGTTTCTGATGTGGCAGATGATACAAGGAAGAAACAGCAGTGAAAGGAAACAAATCTCAATTCTGATGTTATGTAAACTAGATTGATACTTGAGTACCTCAGAGTAATTCAGTATGTGCTGCTTGCCCAGGTCACAGCAGTATGCTGAGGCTTATGAAGGAGTGATCTTCCTGAATTTTCCAACTAAACAGAGTGCCAGTCTGCTGGCAAGAGCAGTCAAGCCCAAGGACATGCATGCAGCAGACTTCCTCCTTGTAGCAGGAATGAACTTGGTTACTCTATTTGCAGTGTTGCTCTAAAATGAGCCAGGATATGATTGTGCTGCTTCTTGCTTGTAGTCTTTTACCTGGTTTTGTGGGGTGAGAGGTGGGATCAGGAGGGGTGTAATCCCTCTTTGAAAAACAAAGCCCATATTAATTATTTTAGAAATTTCAGTAAGTTTATAATTTTGTTTAAAAATTAATGAAAAGGATGATCCCACTGCAACATTTTTTCTTAATTGTGATGATTCAAAAGAACAGCTTGAAAATAATTTGAGATTGATAGCATTTTAACTGAGCTGTAGGGGAAAATATCTGATGGTGTGATATCTTTTGTAATATAGCTGGCATGGAAAAGTAATCAATTATCATACCTAAAAAAGACAAAGTGTTTATGATTGCAAACACCAATATGTTGATGTAAGAACAAAATGGAAAGCTATAAGCAATAACTTTTGCTCCACTTAACTGTTAATCTTAGGGCAACACATTAGTGATATGGCAACATATTCTGAGATCAAATGGAGATGCAGAGTTTCTTGTAACTGTATATCAAACTGCCAGTGACAGAGAATGCCCACGGAACATCCTTATACCATAAGCCTGAAATCTTGGTCACTAGAAATTTCCACTTTTGAGTGTCAGTATGTTTTAGGATTTTTAGGAAGCAAAATTAATTTTGGATAGAAAATTTTTAGTTTTAAACATATTTCTGACTTGACAGAACTAGGAATAATCCTATGTATACAACTTTGATGCTGAGCAAAATAGGGTTGCTGCTGTGATGAGGTTATTATTTTTAAATCCTGAAATTCACATGTAAGTATATATGATAGGGAAGCTTCTGATTTGTAATTTGTAATGGTATGAAACTGCAAAATATTGGTAAAATATATTCCAAGTAATAAGTGACCTCTGGTAAAAAGATTCTCTATGGTACCCAGGATGGCTCTCCGGAGATCTTTGTATCTACAGTAGGTTTTAACTGGAAGGACACTTTTGAAACATGACTTTGAGAGCAGTCTTGTTTATAAACAGAAATAAACTGAAGAGGTTTAAGGCTGCCTTTCTTAAAAAGTGTTTCTTCTACCTATATCTGCAACTACACTACTAGAAATTTTATTCCCCAAGGTACCTTCCAAATTTGCTAATCTTTAAGTCTGTGGTATTTCACTTGTATGATACATTTCCCATATAGACTATCACATTTGTCTCTTTCTCTTTTTTACTGTCAGACAGCAGTCTTGCCATGATCAATCCTTTTAGTCTGTTATTTGTTGTATATATAATATATTCATCCCATTATAAATATTTTTCTGGTTTCTTATGGCATGCTGTTTTTACCACTAGTATTTTAATTGACTTTGTAGCTTACACTACATTTCACTTTTGGTTTTGGTCTAATTCTCCTCTCTCTTTTTTCCTTTATCACCGGAAAAATAATTTGTGTTTAGCATCTGTAACTATGAGAACTTCAGAGTTTTACTTTGCATTTCTAATACCCGTTCTTTATCTGTTTTAGCATCTCCCTGTATTCTTCCCAGTGTTCTTTACTTCCTATTTTCTTGTAAGTATAGCATATTCTCTTTTCCCCTCTCAGTTTCTATTGACCTGTTTAACCATGTGGAGTTAATTGAAGCTACATCTCACTCCTGAAGAAAATAATTCAATTACTGTATAAGTTCAGTTTCATTTTTACACCCTCTCCTTATGCCTGGGGTATCTTGCTATTTGTCTGAAAAATATTTAATGCAGTATCTTTTTACATAACACAGCTATCTAAAATTGAACAGCATTCATCTTAGTAGAAATTAAATTCCAATTCCATTCTGTTTGTTTAGTGGTTGGAATCTGGCATGAACAGGTGGGTCCCTGGCAGGTTTCAGGAAACAACCAGTCATGTAATTCATCTATCATTCTGTCGTATCTATGACATGTTTAAATGGTTTCCAAGTTAAAATTGAGCTCACGATTGTGGCTGCTTATATACTAGTCCCATTATTTTTGTGTACATGATCTTTGCTTTACTCAATAGAATTCTTCTGTCATTTGTGTAGTGACTCCCCTTGATATTTTTGGTTTCTCTGTGTGTTCTTATTAGATTGTTTCCTAAGGCAAGATTTAGCATTGTAGGCATCTACTGTACCTAAAAATGTTAAGGCTCTGTCACCCATGAACAACTTCTTAGTAAATATAAGTCTGAGCACAGCTTTATGAACTTCCTGCTGAACAGGAGGTTTCAGTGCTGGACTTTGGAATTGCAGCACTGGGAGCTGTAACAACCTGCAAGCCCAAAATTCAAATGGAGATTTCTTTTTTTCCTTTTCCCTGCTTTTTCAAATTAACAGGTTGTGGATCTAAGTCCTTTCATGAATTTGCAGTGATAATATATTTAAAAATCTATGAATTTACTCTTGAACTGTGAACACATTGGTATTACTCCTATGAAAAGATGTGCTCCTGCATAACCGTACTTTCCTATTGCCAGCTACACAAACTATAAAGTTCCCTCTGAGGCCACTGCACACTTTGATTTAAAGTATCAGACATGACCCACTTTGTTCTTGGTTTTTGTGTAGCAACAGCCATTATGATACCTAACTAAGCCTCCCTTGGTTTTGGTAGGGTTGATAGTAGTTGCTAAGTCCTGCTCTCTGAGACAGACCTTAACTGGTTTGTCTTTTATGAAACTTTTTTAGAAATTTGCCTTAAACCACATGTTTTTCTGTTGCTTGGTTATTTTCTCTGCCACAGATGTAACTTCCAAATTTCTTGAATTTTTTTCCCCCTTCAAAATTTCAGCCTTCTAGTATTAGTCTTTGTAATAATTCAGAGGCTGTGGTTTCATATTTATGCATTGGTGCTGCTGAAATAGAATGTCCCACTTAAATATCACCATGCTAATTCTGTTGCTTATTTAGCTGTCTCTTCTGTCTAGCATTAGTATCATTGTTGGTACTTATCTTTTAATCTAGATACTTATAATTTCTATAAAGAAAAAAAAATCCAGTACTTCATAAAAGCAGCTTCTTATGGGACAAAATAGCTTTTTGGGATTGGGATCACCTGTATCTAATAATCCTGGCTTCTATATTCCTTGCTTTGTATCCTGAGGGAAACTACTTTGGCAGCTCTGAACGATTTTCTGTGTATGGCAGTTAACTACTTAATTAGTGGTTTATGGACTTATCAGTTCAGGTTTTTTGTCTGTGAGATTTTTCCTTTGATAATTTGTTCATAAATATGACAGCAGTCAATGAAGTGGAAAGCTTACGGTCTTACATAGATGCTTATTGCTTTCCTCAGCAATATGAAGAGCATGCACCCAAACAGAACCCGTGCATGTGATCCAGCCTGCTGTGTAAGAGCAAGCTCACTGTCTTCAGCCCTTCCAGCTGCTGGCTGAGATGCCTTCTCTGTTCACTGCTTTCAACCGTGGTTATTTCTCTGTGATTTATCATGGGCATTTTGGGGGGGGAGAGGGTTATTTGTTTATTCCTTTCCACTTTGTTCAAAATTTGATGAAAACTTGTTCTTAAGATGGGCATTTTCCAAGACTTGTGGCCATCGTTGTGCAATGGTTTAGGACGGAAGGGACCTTAAACATCATCCAGTTCCAACCTCTGCCATGGGCAGGGACACCTTCCATTAGACCAGTTTGTTCAAAACCCCATTGAGCCTGGCCTTGAACATTTCCAGGACTGGGGCATCCACAATTTCTCTGGGCAACCTGTTCCAGAGTCTCTAGACTTGTTCTAGCAGATCTGCATTGTTCTCATTCTGGGGGTCATGTTCAAGATCTTTGCTGTCTCTGCAAATCCCACGTGTGGAGAGCTATACCATTTGTACTGCTGTTAAGATGTGAGGCAAAATGACGTGAAGACAAATGCCTCCAGTCTTTTCTAGTAATTACCTACAGTGATACAGGATAAAGCCTAATTGAGAGAGGATTGTCATATTTTTTCCTCATGCAAAGCATCTGATCTGAATCTTACTCTTGGAAGTCTCCTATTGTTGACTTTAGGACTGCCTCTGAGGGTTTGTTTTGTTTTGTTGTTTTGGTGAAGTATTTTTTTGATAATGATGATGATTATTATTCTTATTACTACTAATTTTCAATATGCTCTATGAGTTTGCCAGTTGAGGCAGATCCTCATATATGCACTGATCCTGGCTAGTATAGCCAAAAAACAGACAGGAGAGACCAGATTCAGCTTGAAAGCAGAGGTGGTCATTTACTCCTTTCCATCATGCCTTCTTTCAGCTGTTGCCAGTATATGATATTTAGAATTTATTTCTCTGCAACAGTATAAAAGGGCAGATTTGGCAAGGCGATACTGTTCTGAATTATGTTTTTAGTTCAGGGCATCTGACTATCCAGCACCTGTTGCATGGGATACCCAAAGATACTTTTCATCACCCATTCCTCAGAGGATCCTAAAGCTGTGTTTACACTTTCCCAAGACCTGTAATCTTCTTTTCACCCTATTTTCTCCCACTGGTGCCAATGCCCAGCTCTTGATTTTCACTCCACACCCCTTCAGGCAGCAAAACTGGTCAAGGAGCTGGCAGTTCTCTTGCTTAAGTGCAAGGCTTAGGACTAAATACCCAGCACTGCAGTGTTTAGTTTTTCACTTGAGGTTTTTGGGAACCTCTTAGAAAAGTCAGAGACTCCTCTTTTGCTCTTCCTTTTCCACCCCAGCCAATTATTTCTTCCAAGGTCAGTAATTTCTGATAAGAGGCTGCTGCTGCAGAACAGTTCTCCTGTGTCAGTAGCAGCCAGCAACATGGTGTATTACAGGTTGCTCAAGTATAAAGTGTAGCTGGTAGTGTTAGGGTACACATCTGTGTCCTTTTGTACTGGAAGATGGCTTCAGGTTCATTTGCCACCTCTTAATGAACCCTTTGTTGAATGTCCCACAGGAGGTTGAGACAGCTTCTGTGAGTATCAGACATAAGATAGTGGCTGGACAGACACATGTACCTTCTTGAGGTAGATACGTAAAAATAGAGGTGCTTTTTTCCAGCAGGGATGCTCACTCCAGCACTCTGATTTTGGGGTTCCCTGAAAAGTTTAACACGTGCACATCAGTGTCTTGAACCTCTGAAAGTCCTAAATCTTCTCTGTCTACTACTTTTCTGCTTTGAAATGCCAGGTGGTTTTGGGGGGCAGTTGTGAATGGAGCTCTTGCAAACTCTGGTATTGAAAGCCTGGCCTATGTGATAAGAATGAATCTGTCAATTAGTATTCACATTTGTTTTCAAAAAGAAGGTAAATAAAAGTGTTCTGCCAATATAATGTTACACCCATCTATTTAAATTTCATTTGTAATCTAGCTAAGATATTATAGAATGCTTTAATGTCCTTACAAGCATTATATAAATGTGTACCGTGGCATGTATATGTTTGTGCCTATAGGTGAAACTCCTGGCATGTATTTTGGCAGTATCTGTTCTAGACAAGCCTTACAGTAGGACACTGATATCTCACAAAAAGAGAGCCATTTTTCACATCACTCTGGGGATCAGATTAAATTGCGGTGAAGTGCTCTTAATATAGAATGTGTTCACCTTAGGAGTTAGTGTGAAATAGCTGGGTATACTTCAAGTTTAAACCTTAGCCTATTTTGCAATAGCTTCCCTCTGTAGATGAGCCTCAAGAGACGTCCTTGCTTAACTCTGAAATTTTAGAGCATTTTGAATGAATGCTCTGGTATCATAACCTGCAGCTCTAAACATATCAAGATAGAAGAGTTTTCCCTTATGAAATGTTTCCAGTATTAAAAGACCTCAAAAAGGAGTCCATAACCTGGGAAAGGCTTTTCTTACTTGTACTTATTTGTGAAAAAAAGAAATTAAACTAACTCTTTGCTTCCCACATCAAATGCTTTAGGTGCATGCTACTCTGAATATGGCTGGCATTTCTTGACTGGAGTAATACTGGAGGCACTTAGGAATTTTTATATACATATTTTCTTTACAGCCATCGAAGATGGTGAGAACAGTCATGTGCACTGTGTTTTATTTTTCAGTAACATCTTGACTGTAGATTAAGTGGAAGGCAAATCACTCCAAAATGAGGCTAAAACTGCAGTGGAAGGGGAAAGGAGAACAGTTCTAATTTATCTTGATGCATGATAAAGGAGAAAAAGAGTTTGCTACCTCAGGAGTGTTTGTTTCTATATTTTTGGTGAAATAATAAGAATGGAGATGTATTTGGAAAACCTTTTTGAGTTGTTAGGAGGGGGACATTTACTTTCCACTGTGAGACTGTGGAAAGTTTACTTAATACATTATGCATAAAAATGCACAGTTCCTCTTCACAGACAGTAAAACCTATACTCCTTAAAAGATATGTTGCCAATTTATGTATTATTAATGATATCCTTGTTGGTTTTATGAGCATGGTCTTAGCAAATCTTAGGTCTAGGGTTTTGCTATTCCCATTTTTAACATATGTAATTTTTTTTTTTA
>VZTR01011771.1:76211-102761 GCA_013400775.1 Chaetops frenatus
AAAAAAAAAAAAAAAACCAACACAAAAAAGCTTGTTTTGCAGTATTAGTGAATCACTGAATATCTTATGTATGAATATCCTAAGTTATAAGTTAGTTTTAGTGGGTTTTTTAAAAGCCTCTCTGAGTTGGTTTTTTGTTTGTTTGGGGTTTTTNTTAAAAGCTCTAGTTTTTGTTATCTTTGGCTAGTACTGTATCAAATAGAGAAAGAATTAAAAAGTGAATGGTATTGCATTATTTTCTGTGTGGCAGGGAAGTCTGGAATAATGCTTTTCTTNTAATAACTACATAAGTGCTTCTGTTGCTGGGTGAAAATACTACTTTATATACAGTTTGGGTTTTGTTTTTGGTTCTTTTTTCCTATTTGCTGGTTTAATTGATGTATTACACCAAAAAAGCATTTTNTTACACATAGCCCCAAAAAGAGAGTGTGCTCAGGATGAATGCTAAGGAAACACTCTTATTTTTTGGGGGGGAGGTATAGAGGGGGGGAGGAAGGGGCAGGAATATGTCTGATTCTTACCCAGTTAGCATGAAGAAACCACTGTCTCTTATGGAAAGGGAATGAGGGAGAGCCAGAGGGAAATGAAAGGGGGAAGAAAAAAAAAAAAAAAACCAAAAAAAAAAACCTTGTTTTGAGGATTTAGGGAATCATTGAATATTNGAATCACTGAATATCTTATGTATGAATATCCTAAGTTATAAGTTAGTTTTAGTGGGTTTTTTAAAAGCCTCTCTGAGTTGGTTTTTTGTTTGTTTGGGGTTTTTTTGTTTGTTTATTTTGTTTGTTTTTTTAATAACTACATAAGTGCTTCTGTTGCTGGGTGAAAATACTACTTTATATACAGTTTGGGTTTTGTTTTTGGTTCTTTTTTCCTATTTGCTGGTTTAATTGATGTATTACACCAAAAAAGCATTTTATGTTCATAAATTTTAGGTTCACTTAGAATATATTATTTAATAAGTTAAAATTCTTTCGGCACACTATTAAGTAAAAAAAGAAAAAACCTCTTTAAAAAAAAAACTACCTTATATTAGATGTTTAATGTTCTTTGTCTATGCTTTTTTATTATTTGAAATATACACTATATGCAGTATGGTGTAAAAGAGTGCCCTGTGTAAATAGACCTATTTTGCATTCCTTTCAGGAGTGGTTATTGATTCCTGACTGCAGATATCTATTATTACTTGGGTATCTGTGCTTGCAATCTTATTGAATGTATTATGAAGAATGAAATAGAAATCAAACCTTATTTTTGTACAGTTTTGAACTTTTTACTTGGAACTGACCCACCTCCCCTTCCCAGTGGAGAGCTGTACAGTGTGTAAATCTGCCTTTACCTTGGATTGGTACAGTATTTTTGCATCTGTGGGACCTACTTCTTTGTTCTAGTAGTTTGAACTATATATAAACTGTACAATCTGTAAAGTTTTTATAGAATAAATATTCAGCTGTGAAAACTGGTTAAATAAAACTAATATTTCTTAACACATTTTAAATGTGGCTCTCTCACAGAGTTGTCTTTTTCAAAGACAGTTCCATTCTAATTTTAAAGTTCCTGAAACAAATCTTGTAACTTAGAGGCTTTAATATTTATGTTTTATTTTGTTTTAAAAGCTCTTAATTTCCTTCAAATTAAAACTTGAATATTAATTTATTGATGTAAATTTTATAGAAGTTTTCTCTTACAGGAGGTAAATAGGGAAAGAAGACATAGGGGGTCATTCCAGTTTTAATTATTTTGTTAGAGTTCAAACTAATGTTCAGTAAATGGGATTTTTTTTGCAATCTCTGAAAAGTAGACTGTTTTCCTTACAATAGTGGGGGTTAAGTTAGAATTCCTTGGTTGAATTTTATTTTAGTGAAAGGGAGAAGAAAAGATACCTTTACCTGCAAGTTCTGTAATGTTAAATGTCTTGGAGTTCCACCCCACGTTATATAAAGATCCCTTTTCTGGCACCTCTAAGGCCATAGTGTTCATATATATATACATATGCATCAACTGGAGGATTACTTATGCTTTCTTTAAATTTGAAAGAACTGTTACAGTGAAGACATTTAGAATTAAATCAGTTGAAGGTATAGGCAATTCAAATGAAAAAAATAATTCTACTTCATTTTTTTTTGTGTTGTTATCAGTCAGGCTGTTATGCTGCCTACATTTTGCATGACAAAATGTGAATAAGTTGGTGACTGTTTAAATTCCTGTCTGACTGGAAAAAGTCCTTCATTCAGGCCACTTCTATACACTATCAGGAGTACCTACCTTGACACTATCAACAATAATGTTCTCATGCATAGATAATACACACCTTTTGTCCATACACTATGGGAATACTGTTTCTTCAGGAAAATACTGGCCCATTCTTTTCAGTATGGGTCAGTAAATACCTTTTGATGTGTGTGAAGGTTACAGTCAAATCTAGTTCAGTCTCTGCAAAACCATAATAGAACAAAGATAGAAACATTATAGGCCTCTAAGAACAAGCAAGAAAACCTGAGAGATCATAAAACCGACTTAAGACATTTTTTAAATGAGTGTTTTCAAGGCTTTTCTTCACAGAAGAGACAGGTCTTTGTTGAGCCTGATTCATTACTGATACTTGTACTGTTCTACATAAATTTGCAGTACTGCATAGATTACCTAACCTGAAGAATCAGATTTAGTCTGATGACTGAACCCAGCCATAGTCACAGAGGTTCTCCCAGGCATGTGCAAACTCTGCAGCCAGCATTACTTCTAAAGTTCCAGGACCAGGGTCACAGCCTCCCAGAAGTAGTGGTACTTCATAGTGGCTCTTCTGTGTTAATTCTAGTGTGAATCTGGAGCATTTTGGAGCAGCACAAATTGTAAAATGCACGTGCAATGACTTAGGAACAGTATCTTTCTAAATGCCTCTCAAGAGAACTTCCATAGGGCTTTTTTTTTTTTTTACAAAAAGTTTCCTGGTTTTTCCTCCTTCAGGCATGAAGGCAAATCTCCTGTTTGGGTGCCAGTGTCTAGTCAATGGCTAGTAGAATTAGTAATAATGATATTGGAATATAAAATTCAGCTAGTTTTAGCCTTGCTCATTCCTGATCCCTGCCTCTCCTGCCAGGACTATCCATTATCCCGATTGTATCTCTACTGCACAATTCGCTTCATTCCTTAGGGAGCATAGAGACAATCTGTGAGGCAATTGGCTGTGTTCAGCACAGGAGCCTCGATAATGCAGTGTAGGAGCCCTTCCACGACATTCAAGTTCTCCTGAAACTGGCAACAGCCTAGGCACTACCCAAACCAGCAAATTGACAAGCATTGGCCACTGGACGGCACTAACCACTAAGGCTTTCCCCATGGAAGTTCTATCACATTCAAGTTTATCTTTGGAAGTAAATTAGAGAACTTTTCTCCTGATGTGGAAGTAATAGCAGAAACTCATGGGCTGAACGTACTTGGAGCTGTTTGAAAGCACCTGTGTGCACTTAATCCCACCTTCTGCTGCTATGTTACTTTGAGCAAAAATAAGATGTTGGTCTGCTGTCTAACTCTGGGTAAGCTAACCTACAACAAAAAGTATTTTGGGGTAATGTGAAGATCTAAACCTGCCTGTAGATATTTCTCCCTGTTCAAACTTGCTAGTTTTCTTGAATCCGGGGTTTAAAATAGTTTCTCTAAGGAAGTCCTCTTCCAGATTGACAACATTGCTAAGAGACACTTCACTGTAATTCAGAAGCTGCACCATTATCCTTCTGGATAAAAGGTTCAGGGGAATTAGATTACCTGCCTAGGTGGGATTCATTTCTTAAAGTCAGGGAAACGTAAAAATAATAGAAAAAACACGTAATACTGAGCTATAAATTGCTTAAATTTACACTGATATAGTTCATACTTTACCCAAACAGTGGATAAAATAGGACTTGAGCCAGTTAGGGAAAGAAGCAGCAAACAAAACCTTTCTGGACATATGGACAGGTGAAAGTGACTTCAATAAATGGAGCCAATGCTCTACACCTTGGTTTGTTGCTGGAAGTTAAGGCACTTTCATATTCATCTGGGACACAAGTATGCTTCTGAGAGTACAAGGAGAGAGTAGGAGGGAGGAAATGCCTCAACTCAATTACAGTTTGCCACATGATTTTCCATCCTAAGGAACTGGCAGTAGCTGTCAACCCAGACAGTTAAGAGCTTGCAGCAGAGTTGAGTTGCCAACCTTCAGTCGTGCAGCATGGGAGCTCAGTTCTACTGGAGATGGCACACTGGTGACCTTGCCTTTCTGAGGAAAGAAGTATCTGGAAGGAGAGCACCTGTACAGTACAAGATCACCATGATCCTGCTTTGTACCTCAGATTTCTCAAGAAAATACTTCACTCACAGGCCTCTGCATTTTCTTTCCTTACTCAGGGCAGGTTTGGGGATACGACTGACAAAGTCGTGCACCAAGCTTCTTAACAAAAAAACTCCAAATGTAATTCTCTCTTGAGGTACTCATGGGATCAAAAGTGGTTTGATGAGTGAAGATACTGAAGTGTGATACAAAATGAGAAGATGGTGATGAAATTCTGGTCTTCCTCATCCCTCCTGCACAGGGAAAAATACAACAAATATGTGGAATTAGAAACAACCAAAAAACCAGCGTGTAGGAAGTAAGAGGAGCTATAGAAAGTAGTAGAGGAGTGGCAACTGTTCTCTCTTAAGTCCTCATTCTCATTGTGCTCAATTCTGGAAGAGCTAAGATCGACAAGAATACCAGGTGGATGAATACCTGTTCCACACAGTCTGGAGAACATTATCAGTACCTGTCTAAACTCAGATTTTGAGTCTCAGGCCCTGGTCCTCACAGGGAACTTTAACCACCCTGATTTGATCTCCTGGAAGGACAACTCGGAGAAGGGAAGGCTTAGGCAGGATCTCACCAATGTAAATAAACACCCACTGGGCAGTGCAAAGAGGACGGAGCCAGGCTCTTTCCAGTGGTGCCCCGTGACAGCACCAGAGCAGTGGGCACATGATGAAACCCAGGAGGCTCCCTCTGAACAGCAGGGAACACTTTCTTAATGTCAAGCTGATTGAGCACTGGCACAGGTTGCCCAGAGAGGCTGTGAAGTCTCCAACGTTGGAGGTACTCAAACTTCTGAACGTGGTCCTGGGTAGACAGCTCAGGGTGGTCCAGCTTGAGCAGGGGTGGGTGGGACCAGGTGACTGCCAGAGCTTTCTTCCAACCTCTGCCATGCTGCAAAAAAGAAACAAATGCCAACTTGCATTCATTTTCCAACTCCCCAGTCATCATCACAAACTTCCTCTCTGGTTTGGACTGCAGGGTCATCAATCTCTGCAGCACTGCAGGCTTTAGTCTTTGAGAACCCAACTTCTGCTGCACGATACCAAATCACCCAGAACAGGCATAAGCACAGCTCAACCCATGGGAGTGAGTTCAACTCATTTCAGGTAAAACAGGGGTCATCTTCTACCCTGCCTTCAAAAAGCATAAAGAAAAGTTAGTAATTCAAAGAAAAAGAAATTTATTTCCTCTAGGATAAACAGGATTGCAATACTTAACCAAAACAAATCCATGCCTTATACCTGAAACACTGCTTTGGCCTCAGCAACTCCTTGAAATTTTGCATTTTCTTCCAAATTCTGCCTCAACCGATGAAGCTGAACAGTTACTCAGCCATGGCATTCATGCTGAAGCAGAACCTCTGCTTGGGTGGACTGCCCAGGAGGAAGCAAGGCAGTGTGAGCCTTTGGAGCCACTGTAACACATCTGTACCACATTGTCTGGGTATAGCTAACAAAACACCCACTGTAGAGCAACTGTGCAACTCTGCAGGGTGAGAAGTCAACTCATATTGCTCCAATAAACTAGTATTTCCTAGATGCTGCTTTCCAAGACTCATAACCCTCTCCAGCAAAGTATTCTGACTGCCAGACAAAACTATACCATTTGTCCCAGTAGGAAAAGGCACTCGCTAAGGCCACCCCCAAAGTCACGTGCTGAGTCAACTGACTGCTGACAGTAGCAACTTCTGTGAAATGCAGATGCTGCTCCTTAGAAATACTAAGTTTTTGGAATTCACCAAGCTTGCCAAGGTGGGCTGAGATCTTTAACCAAGCAGTATTACTAAAAAAACCAAAACTAACCTAAAACCACCTGCTATGCCAGGAATAACCAAAACAAACATTTCTACAGATACCACGCTCACACTATGTGATGTAAAGTAAAAATGACAAAATAATATCGTTTTCTTTCCATGTTCAAGTAATAAAAGATGTAATGTCCCCAGGTTTCTTTCCTTTTCACCACTGTACCCACACACCCACCTCTCCTGCCTTTATGCTCAGAAAGATGGGTGGGGATTTAAGCTAGAAACTTTATCGACCCAGAACATACATGCTGGAAGCATTATTTTGGATGCTAAATAACAATTAACAAAATTAAAACAGTGCAAAGCTGGGAGTTCTTAAACTGATTGACCCCTTGAATCAAGGGGATCAAAATAAGAAAACAAAGGGAAGCCACTGTGACCACCAGAAGTTTTTCTGCTTGGTCCTTGGTAAGCTTCTCAGGACCAATCATGTCAAAATAAGATTGCAATTTTAACTTTGTTACCTCAAGAGCTGGGCTGTAACACCCACAGAAGTGTTTCTGAAGATGGTATTATGCTGTATCTAAGAATAACTGAAGTCACACTTTTGTTTGTTAATGTTTCTGGAGGAATTACATGTTGGCAGAAAACCGCATTCTGGATGGAGATGAAACAAGTCCACGCATCCGAGGGAAGGGAAAGAAAAAGGTCAGGTCTTGACATCAATTTCCTTGAAGAAAAATAAACCACTCCAACCTGTCTGATAGAGGAACCAGGGGCAACAGTTCTGTAATCTTTTGGACATTTTGGAAAATCTCTTTGAGCTCATAAGAGCAGGTTTAGTTTGCCCTAGAATTGTAAACATCTGAAGTAGTTGGTATTAGTCTGTGGGCAGCAGAATTGGTTCCAATGCCTTCAACAAAAGGTCTTTGCAACTTGTTAATGATGTAAAGCAGGAAATTTGGAAATCTCTCACAACCCACTCTCACAATAAGCCCTTAAAAAAATAATTCAGATCCCTGATCATTCTGAAAGGCCCTGGCACAAGAAAATAGGCTGCTGCATTTAATACTTGAAAAAAATACAGCCCCAAGGTCTACAGTTCAGGTTCCCCTACAGTGGATAGGGGGACCTCATGGCCACACCAGCCATTCAGATGAAGGCAAATGTACTTTTTCACATTTGCTGAATTCTTTTACATTCTGCTACAGGTTTAGACATCATAGCTTAGCAAACAGATTTTTCACAGACATTAAACAGTTTAAACACAATTGGTTGAAAACATAATTTTCAATGAGGAAAAGAAAAAGCAGTAGGTGTGCAAGAATTACATTAATGAGGTACCTCAAAACCTGAAAATAAGTGATGAGTTTCTCTGGTTAGCCTACATTTAAAATGCCATTCAGCTTCCTCACTGCACTTCCTAACAGAAGGATGGGTCCACCCAAAGTTCACATGGTAAGTTAATATTTTGGAAGCAAATCTCACTGAACAAGAGATGTTGGCACATCTCCTCCTAGACAGTTCTTGACACACAGGCATTAAAACTACAGTTTTGCCACTGAGCTGGGACAGGACCCAAGGGAATGGCCTGAAGTTGTGTCAGGGGAGGTTTAGGTCAGATATTAGAAGAATGTTCTTCACCCAGAGGGTGGCTGGGCACTCGAACAGGCTGCCCAGGGAAGTGGTCACAGCACCAGCCAGACAGAGTTCAAGAAGTGTTTGGACAATCCTCTCAAGCATAGGTTGTGACTCTTGGATGGTGCTGTGCAGGGCCAGGAGTTGGACTTGGTGATCCTTGTGAGTCCTTTCCAACTCAGGATACTCTGTGATTCTAAGCAATACATCAGTCTGTAGTGCTAACAGATATAATTAAACTAATGAGTTATATAAAAATTGTCCAGAGGTTCCTGAGAGGGTTTGGTTGGCTGAAAACAAATGAAACTTCAGAAATCCTCAGTGGAGTTTTATATCCCAAGTTGGTTTGAGCACGGGACGTTCCCTGTGGACAGTGTCTGGCCAGCACTAGACAATAACCTGACATACCATCATTATTTCCCCATCTCTGCCTTTCCTGGAGCTCCTGTAAGTTCATCCTGATGAAGAAGAGCAGCTGTAACCCGAGAAGAGCTGCAGCACCAGCAGCCAGAGGTGCGTTATCACTGAGGCACAGCTGCCCGGCAGCACAAGGCACGAGTGAGATAAGCGCTGGATTTTCCCTCTCAGGCCCCCACCCCAAACTGAAACCGCTGATATGGAGGATGAGGGAGAATCAGAGCATCCCACCCCGAACCCACGTGTAACACAGAAAAGAGGCACGGCCCCTCCACAGGGTCGACAGCCGAGATTAAGGATCTTTTACATCCGTTTTTCCTATCGGGCACAGCAGGAGCTCTGTTTGAGGAGCTGCAAAGGCACCCGTGCCTGGACTGCTGCCACGCTTGACCCTGCAAATCACTGATGATAAAAGAGCAGAGTGCAGCACTGCTCAAGTTACAGACTTGCCCCATTTCCCCACCAGATCAAGGCACTATCAACACCTCACAGGCTTGATCTCAGCTCACACCAGCAACGTGCACCTTCCAGTGTGCTCTCTCTGATAACTAAAGCCATCCACACCTACACCCTAGACGTGGAAAGGAGTTATCCAGGAGACTGACAGAAGAAGTGGCTTATTCCTTCTGGAGACCATGGGGCCACAGGCAAGAGTGCAGTGAGTGCTGCCCGACCTCAGACCATGGTGCTGGCAGCCCAAAGGCTGCTGGGTGGCCAACATCTGCTGCCAGCTCTTTCTCTTTGATTCATATTTTGTGGAGGGGCATCAAAATACCTTGGGAGCATTCACTGACCAACTGCCCCAGAAACCGTGTGGTCATGAACCAGGAATGATGCAAATGCCAAAGCCTCTCAGCCTTCAAGTTCAAAATATATTTAGAAATTCTGGTTTGCATGGTAAAATTAAAAAACCCAGAGCAGTGTGGGTCTCCTAGCAGCAAGACCTTGCTTTGTAGGTTGGGGATTTGTTCCTGTGGAGTGCCGCTCTGGCTTGCTGCTTCCTCTGATAGGATTATATTTATCAGGGAGCTGGAGGGCCCCTGCGTCTCTGTGGGAACCCCTGAGGGGAAAATCAGGGTCTCCTCAGAGCTGACAGGAAAATTTAAGACTTCCTCAAAGAAGAAAAGAAGCAAGACAGAAGAAGTCCAAGGGAAGAAGTTGAGCTATTCCTAACGATCATGATAATTGCAGTTTTGTAAGTTAGGCTGGCTGGGTGCCCAGAATGGGTAAGAAAACCCCAAACCAGTTTAACTGACAAGCATATAACCCTTTGCACAGCCCTGCAGCAAAGCAAAATGACCTCCAGCTTCTCAAAAATCTCAGTTATATATTTTCCTTCAGACCTAATTTTTTTTTTATTTGAGCAAATTAATGAACTTAGGCTTTAAGACAGTAGTGAAGTTTTGTATTTATGACAGTAACCATGAGATTTAGACACACAACTGTCAGTAAAAACAAACAGGAAATAAATCTTGCTTAAATTTTTTAAATCCCTTACTTAAAATACGTTTATAATCCATAGTAAGTCAACTACACACACACAAAATGCATAACATTCAGTAGTCAAACATATATTCTGCATGGATAACTTAGTAAGTTTTCAGGGTTTTTCCCATCATAAGAATTTTAGCCACATTTTTGTCTCTAATGTTCTTTTTTTCAAAGGTTTCACTAACAAGTCACCCAATTACCTTCCCATCATGACAACTTTAAACTCAGTTTCATCCCCCTGCTACAATGACCTACCATTGTTGCAGTACAATTTCTGAATTCAACACTAGTGCAAATAAGAAATGTTCACAAAACTGCAGACCAGGGCCTCCTGGCACAGCTTCAGAAGCTTCACTTCAAAGGTTCTTGGTGCAAGATTATATATGATGGGAAACTTTCACAAGGAATTCCAGGAACTCTAGAGGTGACATCAGGCATCCTCCTTGATGTCCTCTGAGGTAAACAAAAAACTTGGTTTCTCTTTAAACAGAAAGTGGAATAGTGAAATTATTTTTGTCTGTTATTTGATCTGCACAGGCTTTTCCTGCCTAGAAAGGGTCAATCCAAACAGTAGTTTTCTTTCTTTAGCAGGATCTACACATCCCTTGATTGAATCATACAAAATATAGAAATATAAGAAGTGGTGTCCCTCAGGTTTACTGAGGGAAGAGGCTGGAGCCACATGAAACAGGAAGCCCTGTAAGGCTGGGCACTATATTCTTCCTCATCTTTTGGATCAGAACCACATCTGCCCATGTACTTAACACCCTTTATCCCTCTCTGCTGTGTTGCCTTTGTCCAACCACCCTTGAAGAAGAACTTCACTGACACTCTGAGCAGGCTTTTGACAAGGACATATAAAACCTTTCCCAGCTGAAGAGCCCAGCAATACCTGGAAAAGGAACATATGTGCTGGAGGAAGCCTGGCACTGTTCTGGTTTGACCTACTCAGAGTTGCTGCTATACATTAGAGAAACTGAGACATTTAGGCTGTTAATTGCTCATTCACACTGACATGAAGTAGGCCTTGAGCATCGTTGGCTACAATCTGCCCAAAATTGTATTTACTATGAACTTTTAATAAGTTTATCTTTCCAAATGATCATTTTGTATCAGGAGAGAATAAGCAGTCCCTCAGGACCCAGTTCCTTTTTCCTTGGGCTTTTGTAATATACTGGTTTCTCAGCCCTGGATGTCAGCTCCCCACACGCTCAGAAGGACATAAATCACGGCTTTATCTAATCTGCATCTTTTCTAATAAAAAGAAAGCCCATTTCTCTCCTAGCATTATGTCAGTATTCATCTCTGAAGTCCCCTGTTGCTGCATCCAATTCATACCAGAGGACAAAAATGACTGGAACACAATCTTTTGGTTGCCTTTATTCAAATCCTTTAGTCTGTTCTGCTGTTATCCATCTTTCCCACAAACCCAACTTGATGCCTGCTAACACAATGCACACTACCCTGGCTCAAGGCTCGCTGTTTATGCTGCTCTGGACGTGTCTCTTTCCCAGCATCTCCACGTTTTATTTATTCTGCTGACTTGTGCCAAATGCTGAAGTCACAGTCTGAGTTTTCAGTTAACTCATATCCCTAGCTCTTTTTCCCATTCTTATTGCCTTTCCTCACAAATACTATCAGGTTTGAATAGGTCTTTTTCATACCTGCCAAATATTTACATCATGGACAACTGTGGTTTATTTTCCTTTGCCCCCTTCTTATGAAAATCTGGCAATGCACAGTTCTCCATCCTTGTGTATTTGCATATCACCTGGGATAGCCTGGACCTCACAGTGACGTGGGGGTTAAGAAATATGAAGCTTATTTTGGCTCTGTTGTGATTCTGAATCCTAGCAGCCAACTTGCCTGGTCTTTTAAAATGTCATTTTTCAACAAAACCCACAGGCTTTTAGACTCTAATTCATCCCAAAAATACATGCAGAGGAACAGGCTCCAGCCAGCTCTCACTTGCCATGAAGCCAACATGCTAATCAAGCTCCATCTTTGCTTTCAAAAACTTCATGACAGGATAATGAAATTAATATTCCAGACTTCTCTTGGGTCAGCTTCAATTCCCTTCCCAGACAGCTTCCCCAGGCTCTTGACAGTACCTTGAAACTGGTTTTCACTGTCTCACGCTGTTACTGCTCTTGACAGTCTGTTTCGGGGTTTTCCCATGTACCCACCTTTTCCATCACCAAGGCAAGCCAGATGCTATTGGGAGAGAAGAAAAACAAGGAGTGATGGATTCCCTCGGTAATTCCCCAATATCTCCTGAATCTGGTAAAAAGGGCATTATCCTGCTGGCAGCAACACCCTCACAACAGCTGCAGGGACAAAACTCAACAGGCTGCTTGTCCAGCTGCAGCACCCCGGCGCAAGGACATTTCTGATCCTTCTTTAAAAAGGCCAGTCAAGTCTAAAAGCATTGGATTGAGTGAGAACTCTGCAGTGCATTTCCCTCTTCTCCAGACTCCCTTTTCTAGTAACAGCAAAATCTTTTGTGCAGCTTTACTACTCTTCTCCATAGCTTTTTATTTTTGAAGGAAGCACTGGAAGGCAAAGATTTTCTGGTTTTGCACATTAGTACTGCACTTGACATGATGCTGCTAGCAGGCTATGGCATTTCATGTTCGGTGTGAGAACTGATTAGAAATTGGGCAAAGTGCTCAGAAGTTGCACCGTTTCGCTCTAAATGTGCTGCTACCCAGTGTGAATCCTTCACTGAGGACATCCTGAAAGTTCATGCAGGAAGGATTTGGACAGCAGGAATAAAGTTTATACCCTGTGCAACAAAACTGACTGCAGTAATTTTGAATTACGGGCACAGGGAAACATCTGTGGAGGTCAAAAAACAAAAAAAAACCAAGGCAGACTGAAGATCAGTGAAGTCAAGAGAAGGTGAAGTCCACAAGAAGCTGCTACTTGTTTCTACTTTTAAATGGAAACAGAATTCTTTGACAAATCTGATTCCAGAAAGCTATGCCCTAACTCAAGATCACACAGAACTCACAGCTGATGAGAGGACTCAGCTCTAGGTGCCACTGTCAGCAGATGATGCCACCCACAGCAGCACTTACTTATAAGCCTGCATGCTTGCAGGTAGATTAACAAAAACATTAAAATGCCTTGCATGGGCAATCAACAAGGGGCTTTTTTTCTTGCTATAGCTGTACGAGGGCAAGAGGCCAAAAGAGTTTGCAGCACATCCATCAACTTCCTAGTTTTTTTTGCACGGATTCTTGTATTTGTAGATTTTCTCTTAGAACAGGGCAGTTTCCCATCTCATTTGATTGTGAATGGAATAAACTTAAACATGCTCTGAGGTATTTGGCATTGTAACCCATTTGTTCACTAGGAAGAAAAAACCAAGATCTTACCAAATTCAGGACACTGTGGAAAAACCTGAGTGTTCTTTATGCACACTGCAGTCAACTACCTAAGCATTCTGTTCTCTTGTGACCACGAGACTCTCAGATTGTTTGGAGATGAGTTTGGAGAGAAACACATCAGAGCCACATCTTATGTCTGGAAAATACTGTATATCTTTCTAGATTATTTTCTAAAAGATTCAAGGCAAAATTTTTCATATTTAGTCTGTGTCCAAGACCAATTTCTAAATCCATTTTCTTCTTTATCCTTTTAGACTTTTTTTTTTTTCTGAAATTGAATTCAGAGGCAAAAATGGGACCAACCACAACCCTTTTAGAGTAGTAGCTCTATGAGCTGGCACACCTTAAAAACCCAGGTCCTCACAAGTTACAGGGACAAGCATCTATGGCATTTTAGACAAAGTCTGGTCCATTAGGCCATTATTGCAAAAGCTTCAGCCAAACATCCATTTTACATTACCACTGCAGTTTTCAGCTTTTAGAAACAGATGTCAGTGAATCCAGGAGGACTTGAACTTCCTGAACCAACTCACCAGTGCATACTGGAGTTAGACAAGGAAGAGCTGTTCCAGATTATGAAGAATGAAAGCAGCCCTGTGTGGGGCAATCCTACCTTCTCACAGTCACTTTAAAGATATTTTCTTCACAGCTCACCACCCTAGAGGTTCTCAGCATTTAATTCATTTGATCAAGCCGTGCGTTAGAGAAGAAGCAGAGGGAACAGCATCTGCATCTGAAAAAAGTATTATGTTCAGTTGAAACTGAGCAGCAACTCTACTCTGAGCCCCCAGAGAGGGAAAAGTCAGCATAGACTGTCATTCACAAAAGAAACAAATCTAAAGAATAAAAATTGGCTTTTGCACCCAGTCTGCCAACACCAGTGAAGAGTTTTGCTTAGAGGCTGTGTGCTCTCTTACATGGGAGTGTCATGGCTCTGCTCCAAGCTCCCACTTCCATAGGAGCTATAGGAGAGGTTCCCACGGTCAACAGTACCTTGGGGACTTGAAAGAAAGCCCCAGGAATTCTTCATTATTTAAAAAAAGCACTCACTTCTTCTCTTCGAGGGAAGGCAGAGAGGAGAGAGGTTCCCATCCAGAGTAACAGGGGTGAGGTTGGGATGGAAGCCCTTTTGAAGCCACGTCTTACATCGCTTCTTGCAAACGCCTTCAATCCCTGCTGAATCTTGCCCCTCTAAATCTTCGTTGCAAGGCATGGAGCTCTGATTTCATTCTAATTTAATGAGAGGCTTAATGTCTAAATGTTTTGAGCGTTGCTTGGGGGAATAGAAAAGAAAGCCTGGCAGCAAGAAGTAGAGAAAAGAAAAGAAAAAATTTAAGTTTCTGACCCTTTGAGAAATCAGGCAACCAAAAAAGCATCCTACCAATTCTGCAAAGTTTAAGGGATCAAAACTTGGCTCCTAAATCTTTTGTATAATCCTCAAAATAAAGGGGTCTGTCTGCCTCCCACCAAATGTATCAGTATTTGCCTAGATCACATATAACTGACATGCTTGTAAGGGGAGCCATAATTAATAGTGTTTCAGCAAAACAATGCACGGGAATTTAGCCATGTCTCTCTGCTCGACTGAAAGCAAACTCCTACAGCTAAAAATCCCAGTCTTCCTCTCATGGAGAGCAGAATAATGAATCTTGCTGCAGAGTGACATATTCCAGGCAATTACAAGAGCTGCAGACCTCAAAGCCACTCTCTGAGCATGACTGGAACATAAATAGATTAGCAACTGCTAAGGACTGCTCTTCCTCCTGATTCACAAAGCATGTTCCCACTTTGCTTTTGATGACTTTAATGATGCGCAACCATTCTTCTATTAAGAAAACCCATTTCACATTTTTATAAATATCCCAAATGCTCCATGTTACCCTTAGTTACCCTTCATCCCTCTGTTCTCTGCGATGCTGCTAACTAAATGGAGCCAAGTTTTCCCACCACATTACAGTCATGCCCTAAGCAGAGTAAGCCCCATCCCACTTCCTTCACTTACATCACCCTCCAGGCAGGTAGAGGAAAGTTAGGGCTTGTTTTGCCCTGAAGCCCTGGCCAAAACCACCCTGCTCTGATTACCAGTCTTCAGAGGAAAACAGATGCGGCAAGCACCAATTCCAGGTTCTGAGGTAAATTCTGTGTTATCATTCTGTGAATGGTAACCTACAGCTCTCAGAGTGCTTTGCAAAACAAGGAGCATCTCTGAGCCTGTTGCATTGGATGGAAAAGCGTCAGAGCAGCACAGAACTGCAGAGCTATTTGCAGAAGGTCACCCAGCAATTTGTTACCAGGGCTACAAGTAAAACCCAGAGGTCTCTATCACAGCATTTCAGGCACCCTTCTCTTTCCATCTCAAACTGTCTGTCCTCATGTCCTGTCACATTCCCCCCCAAAAAACCCAACCAAAAACCCTCCGTCAATTTTCCACTTCCACCAGTGCAGGCTGCACTAGAATCCAAAAGAGCACTGTAGTCCTTCACAGTGTCTCCCAGCTGGTGTAAGCAGCTCACTACTCAGCAGGCCCACTTTTCTGCACCTCTCTTCTGAGAAGAAGAGTAAATGCACCTTGTGGGGCCGGGTATCCAGCCTGAAGGCTGTCAATGCCATTGGGGAACTAATTGGTGCCTACAAATAAGCACCACAATGGTCCACTTTTGTAAAGGCTTCAAAACTCCGTAGAGACTGATGCTTTTTACAGATAGAATCTGAGGGTGCTTATATAATTTTCAAGACTTAATTAATAGAACTTGCAAACCCATACTCTGAATTGCTAAATGCCAGCTATTCCTACTGACCTTTAAGACCAGTGCAGGCACAGAGGCACGGCGAGTCTCAGACGGTGATTCTGCAGTATTTAACATGAGAGATGCTAGTCATGCCACCCTGTACAGCAGCACAGACGTCAGTGACACCAGGAACACACCACCACCTTCCTGTCAAATCAGTCACAAGTACATGATACGGCATTTAAGTCAATTATGGGAAAGAAAATTATACCAAACGATCACAAGGCTCAAAAAAATATGTAGGCACAATTAAATAATTTTATGGGCTACAACACCTTGTTCTGACACCAGGAGACCTAAAGATGGATTTACCATCTAACAAAAAAACAGGCACAAGGACCATGGTATCCCTGCTGGGTTTTGCATCTGCTCTGCAAAAGCTGACCATTTAAATTCCTCATTCCCATCAATAACAAAGAAAACTCTCTTCATAAATAGTAATTGGTGTTGTCCAAATGACAGAGTAGTGCCCAGTTTGTTAAGGATTTTATTCCATGCCAACCTACAAAAACTTTTGAAAATTGACATGTAACAGCACTAGCTTTCTGTAGACTCTCAAGATTAAACCTTTAGAAATGCATGCTCTTTCTGGCAGCACTGAATAGGGCTAAAAACTTCAACAGTGACAAAATTAGAAATACTTGTCTTCATGATAAATCAATAAACTTGCTGTTATTCAATGGTAACTGCACAATAAAACTTAGTCCCTTTGCATCCTCTGTAACCCTACTGATAGATGTTGATATCTATAGAACCTGGACATCTGCCTTAGGCATTAACAGCAATAATATTAATAACCATGTTTATCTATATTTTACAGTGGGGTGGGGAGGGCACAGAAGAGCCTATACCACTGCTTAGGAAATTCTTCAATTCCCCAAGTCAAACACATCCATATTCTAATAACTAAATTGTTCCAAGAAAGCCAACTAAAAAAAAACTTGTCTTAGCCAAGGCTCCCTGCTCTGCTTTCTGGAAAGCTGCTCAAAGTCACTTTAGGTCCCCCTTTTTGTTCCTGTATACAGCTGCATTAAAATAAGTATTGTTCAGTAGTGCTGGAAGCTACTTCCAAGGGTGAAACAGAGGCCACTGCTTTATAAGAAGTTGCCTTAGTTTATAGTACATATTTCTGAAGTTCTTGTTACTATTCAGAAGGCGGTGGTTATTTAATAGCCCACTAATTGAATTAGTCTCCAGCTTTGGTCTTTAAGCTCCACTCTGTGAATAAAAATGATAAAGAGAAACAGTTCAAACATGTTCCAGTATAGCTGCCACGGTAAGACAGAGTCAATTGCACGCATTAATCTTTAATTAACAGCATCATAGGAACTATAATCTAGTAGCTAGAGTACTGGTCTAGCCTTCATTCTAATCCCAGATCAACCACAGATTTGCTATACACCTCCCATGAGAGGGGGAAGAGAAATACCCCTCTAAGTTCTCCTTTTCCTTTTTATCTTCTGCCTGCCTTACCATTCCTTTTTGTAGTAGCTGTAGCAGGGGCACTCCCTGCATGAGCAAAACTCCACCGTGGCTCTGCAGTGTCAGGTGAGCAGCCCAGCTGCTAATTGCAATTAAGAGCAACATCAACAGAATCCGACCTATCTCAAGATGGTCATAAATTTTTGGCATTTCTATAAAAATCTTCTCTATAAGCTGAAGAGAGGTAGCCTGTAGCAAGGAATAATAAAAGCACACAAATTACTTCCAACGGGAACATTATGGCCCCTTTGTGAAACCTTCCTTACTCCCATAATTGCTATGCAAACCCCAGGCTGGTGAGATATGAACTTGGCTTTTTTTCCAGTCATTCAGCTTTACAGATTGACTAGCCTCTCCAAAATGGGTATTTCCCAGTAAATGACAGCATGATGCAGCCAGAACAGAGCTTATGCTTCTCTTTCATTAAGCTCTGTCACCTCCCCTTCAAGCTGCCTTGGATGAGCACAGGTTCTTGTCTTTCACGCATTCCTCAAACCCCACCTCTGACAAATCTTGCTGTTTTCCCTCTGCAACCACAGGGTCTCTGGAATCTGAGAAAGAAATTTCTTTTTCACATTCTTATCTCTAACTTTCTCAGAGTCTCCTCATGCTAATATTCCTTTCCTCACACAAGGTACTATCACCACCATTAGTCTCCCACTCTTGCTAATGGGATGCACACCTTTATGGGATACATACCTTTATTTCTCCAGGCAAGTTTCTGATTCAGGCAGCATTTGCAAACCAAAAAGGCATATATGTTCTATTCAGAGTGATTTTGTGTACCACATGCTATCCAACTACCTTAGCTTTTGTATTCCTGTGTCAACATGAAAGTTTGTCCTCTATTTGTATCTATATGTATCTATGAATACACATAAACATTTAGTTAAACTTCCAGTTTAGTTAAACTTTCCAGTGTGCCTGGAAAAGCACGTGGTCTTTGTGGCCCATTTCCAGAGGGTTCTGCTACCTTCCCAGTAACCTCAACAACATTCCCTCTCTATCCACCACCACAGAGGCAGGACTGCACAGCTCAGTAGAAGGGCTGAGGTTAAAGCAGAGCAATTCCCTAGCTCTCAAGGAGTGGCTTATCACTGTCTGTCCGCATTCCAGGACAACAAAACCTCTACTTCTCACACAACCAACTTGCCTCAGGCTTGTCTCTGCATTCAGATATTTGGCTCTCCTTCCCCATGCTAGATAAAACTCCCCAGAGGCAAAATTTTTTTGTAAGCACTTAGTCGCCTTTGATCTCAGAAGCAGCTGGTGCACAGCTGCTCCCCATTACTTTTGCAGCTCTCAGGAACCTTTTGCATTTTCCTGTCCTCTCTTAAAGGCAGGCACAAAGGGCAAGAACATCACCAGAATGAAACGATCTTTCATTCTCCAGCGAATCTTTTATCTCCATCTCACGTGCCCTGCCCTATTCTTCCTTGAACTACTGTCCACCTGGCTCAGTCTCAGATCTTCCCTCCTAAGGGGATCCCCAGCCATGGGAGCAATGCCTTCCTATTTCTCATCTCAGCAAGGGTCTCCTCCATGCTTGGGAGTCTCCTGGGGAGACACAGTACTCCATCTGACCATAGAGATGGTGAAGAACAGGCTGCTGTATCTCATTCCAGGAAAAAAATATTCCCCCAGGTTCAGTTTTTTGCAGGAGGTAAGATAGGACTAAATTCCACCCCGGTTTTTCTTCTCTGCTACTACAAAATCCAGCAAGCACAGGAAAGCCTCTCTCCTTAGAGGTGAGTGCGCCACTGGACCTTGCTGGAAGCAGGGATCTGGTTAGCACAGTATCATCTCACAGAGCCAAAGAGTAGACCAACTGCAGTGCCTATTAACAGCATGAGGTTTTTCAATTGTACTTTACACGGGTTTAAAGAAAAGAGGAGAAAGCTAGAAACCAACTCAGCATCTCAAGTTACAGAATTCAAAGACGGTATTTTAATCCCTTCCTTAGCTGGAAAAGCCATTTAAAGCCACCACCAGCAGGCAACTGTGGACTGCAGGAAGCAGCACAGCCACTACAACACTGAACTTTAAGAAACGCTTGTAGTCCATTGCCTATGGACACAGGAGGTAAAGCTAACTACTGACCAATCCACTGAGATTTCCCTAGACATCCACAAAAAAAAAAGAAAAAAAAAAAAAAAAAAAAAAAAAAAAATTAACCTTAATACTCACATGCTGAGGACAACTGAGAGCTAAAATCCTTCTTCTTAGCTTACCTTCCAGAATGGCAGTCACTGTGCACCCACCAGCACTTCTGCAGCACTTACTCCAGAAGGAGCCCCACCAGCTCCTGCAACCAAGTTCTCATTAGAAAAATCACTTCACCTGGTCCCACAGCTGCTTCTGGAACCACTGTGGGCACAAACCCACCCATACCAGATTCTTACTTCTGGGTGGCTTTTTTTCCCCCCCAAGAGATATATATTACGATGGTTTTTATACCTGCATATACATTGTTGAGAAGGTTTTACTAGAATCTGGTAGAAAGATGATCACATTCACTGGGCCTACAGTTAGTAACTCTGAAGCTACAAACTTCAATTTTTCATAAAAATTCAGGATTTTTAACTTTGTATTGGAATTTTTGCTACAGGTGTAGCTTCCAGGAAAGCTCAAGCAAAAGCTCAACCTTCTGATCAAGAGGAAAAAGGAAGATACTTCTTGGTTTCTTTTATGACAGGCCTCAGCACTTCCATGAGCAGGCTTTAGTCAACAACTCAAGCCCTTCACACTGATGCAGTAATGAAATACAACGATTAAGTATTCCCACGTCATGTGCCAAGGCAAGGTTTTCCCAGACCCTTGTACCATTATTCAGTTTGTGATTGCGTGAGCCTGGGTCTGTACACATAACTTCTGCTCCTAGTTGCCCACTAGAAACATTTCATGGCAGAACAATTTTGAGAAACAACATAATGATTTAGAAAATTGCTGATTCATCAGAGTTGTGGTTGTAGGGCATGGAGCAAAACTTGAGCAAAAGGAGGTTATGCCTAGTGGAGGGGTGTGGTAGACAAGTACCACCTGGTAAATCATCCAGCATGATTCTCCTCACTGAAGAGAAACAATAAACAGATAAAAATAAGAGCTCAGTGGCTTCCCATGGTCTTTTCTGTGCCACTCACCCTGACATTCTCACTACAGCTTTTCTCCAATTTCCAGAACCAATCTCTCACTCCATCAAGTGAACAACTTCAATTTTAGCACTGCATTGGTGCCAAGTGATACATAACCACTCCTTAAAACAAACCCCAAATCCCTCCTCCTCCAAACCACCATCCACCTTTCCATGGATTTCAACAGGAGTAGCCTGGATTCTTTACAGCTGCCTGTGCTCTTAGCATTACTTATTGTTAACAAAACCTGTTTCACATCAAGTGCATTGTGTGAAGGCATGCCCACAGCTTTCTTCCCAGAAATGTGTCTGCAACAGCATCACAGTGGGACTCAGCTCCATGAGCTGCCCTGTAACCAAGAACCACACACTCCTTTTGAAAGTAGAGATTGTGTCTGTGTGTGTGTAGGTGAATTAAGGAAACAAGCTGCAGACTTTTGCACCACTGTCAGAAGCAGACTTCTGATAACCAACTGTTATCAAAACCTGCAAAATCAGGGGGACAGGTCAGTAAGCCTTCACTTTTTCCACATTTAATGGGTGCTTCTCCCACTGCCACATACCTGCTCCTCACCTTTATTCTCCCACTCCCTACCAAATCAGGGAGAACACATCTCCCCCTCTGTTTTTTTTGCTAGCATATAGGCTGAAATATCTTAAACAGGGATATGAAGGTTTTGCAGATCTTTAATGTATGGAAATAAAACACTTAATCCCAAAATGAGCTTTCCTGTTAAATATTTTAGCTACCAATCTGTAAAGTTAACTTTCAAATTCCAAATTTGCTCCTAGAAAAGAGAACTACCTACAGCCAATTCCTGAGAAAAACTCCTAAAAACTTAACTTTTCCTAAAAGCTAGAATTGTGAAGCTTTTCAGGAGGCGTTGTATGACAGTGAAGAAACAAAAATCCATTCCTTCTATTGGCTACAAATAACAAAAACATGTACAGACTACTCTTAGTGCTTAAACTGTTACATAACTACTTGTATAAAAAATATTTTATTGTTTTCTGTCAGTAACAAGGGATTATTAGAGAACATTTCTTGTGGACGTAGCTTTATGGAGGACAATCATCATGAGCTCCTACAGCCATCTGAAGCCAGTAGTCCAAATTTCTAAAAATGACAAAGTTGTACAAGTTCTCTCCTCCTTTGTGGAAACCATGTTCACTTTCTCTCCAGGAAACAGGGCTGTCTGCAAAGCCATGCACAGTTAAGGTCAGCCAATAAGCCAGTTTTGGTTCACCAAAATAGCAGCTACAAGCAAGAAGACAAGATAATCAGTGATTATAATGGAATAGACAGTACATTCAAGTCTACAGTATAAAGTAAAACAATCAAAGACACAATTTAGTGAAAATTCATTAACACTTAAAAAGTTTAGTCCATAATAAATAAGCACGAAAGAAAATATTCAGACTACATTAGGGAACAAAGTAAGATTGACTATCTATTATTCCTACCATACTTTTATACATGACAAACCTGCAAGCTGTAGCAATTAGAAAAAGTTCTAAGTTGTAAATTAGCAGTTCTGACTTCCCTACAGCATGCACTGTCTTTCAGAAAATTGAACATTTAATGAGAACAACTGCTATCAGGGAAGAAAAAAGACATTGGAGGAAGTAACATAGTCAGGCTATGCTTGACACAAACACTTTTACCACCAGAGAGGAAATTGATTATGAATAATCAAAGCCAGATATTATCCACTCCACATTTTAAAAATGTAGGAGTACCATACAGCCACAGTTTCTTAGAAATTCAGATGAAAACCAAAGTCATGACTACAATACAGGGCAGGCTTTTTCAATTTCAAGGCATCCAAAATTGTTTATTACTTTTTTTATACTGATGTCAAGCTTCTAGCTCATTTCCTAATTAAAAAAAGCCTTCATTTATACATTTTGCTATTTATTTCCAAGTGAAAAGTATTTAAAAGTGATTTCAAATAAGAAGTGTTTGATTACAAGTGTTTTAGTAATGTGCTCCTGTCAGCCCTTACCACAGCTGCTCCAATAACTGAATAATCTTCTCAGGAATTATAAAGCCTGTGATTGTGCACAAAAAGGCTTTTTCCACCACTGTATTGGGCTCAGGGCAGCAATAGGTTGATAAGAAGCTGGAGGATTTGTTGTCTCTGGAAGAAAAAACAATAAAGCAACTGAAATAAATATGCTTGAAATATTCTACAGGACGTCTTAGTAATCAGAACTTGTACCAAACAAGTAGGATCTACGTGCATCATCTAAATTAATGCCAAAGTAACTAATGACCAAGCAATCAATACAAAAGATCTCATGGTGCTGTGGGTTAAGCCTGGTAAGGTCTCAAACACCACACAGCTGCTCCCTCACTCACTCCCACCTAGAACTGAAAGGGTAATGGGAGAAAATACATGAGTTGTGATAAAGACAATTTAATAAGCACAAGAAAAGTTCCACATGAAAGCAAAGCTCACAAAGGAATTATTTACTACTTCCCATAGGCAGGCAGATGGGCAGCCATCTCCAGGAAGGCAGGGCTTCTAACTGACTTGGGAAGACAAATGCTGGAACTCTGGACATTTCCCACCCACTCTTCTTATCAATACTCTTGGTCACAAATCCAAAGCACAGCACCACACCAGTTACTGTGAAGAAAATTAACTCTATTCCAGCCGAAACCAGTACACATGGACACCCCTAAAAACAGATAAAGTCATTCAAGACTTACAACAAACATTTAACTGCATTAACAGACTTCCTACTTACAGAGTAGTGTCTGAATTATTATTCAACTATTTCTTAAAATAAATTGTGGCTTTCCTTACTTAAAACATTTTTAAAGATCAAACAAATTCAAATACTTACAAGCTAACTTGATTCATGACAGCACCCAGCCATTCAAAGAGCTCTTCTGTACTGCAGGACTCCTCTGGCTTTCCTTGTAGATCATTACTTTGTAACACTGGACACTGCAAGTCCCTTAATGTGCTGAATGTTATTTTTGGCTTCAGGGCCTGTATCTGGTTTTTTGAAAAGTATGACATCAATGTTGATCCCTCTGCACCTTAACAACACAGTACCACAAACAGCTGTTACAAAACTACTAAACAAAAGAGACAGTGAATATGTGAAACATTTGTATATAGATATAAAAAAATGCAGAGTGAAACTGCTTTTAATCTATAGCAAAAAACCTTAGAATCTTCACCTTCCTTATCTTGTAGGAAAAAAAAGTGCAAAATTCAGCAACTTAGTATAGCTCAGTAAATTTGCTATCTAACTGTAAAGCGTAGATTTGCCAATAGAAAATTCAAACAGAATCAACTGGGTAAATAATAAAATGAACTTGTTAAAAAGAGGAATTCAGAGAATTCCTGAAAAGGAATCAATAAAATGGAGCAGGAATGTCATCTCAGAACAGCGTTTTCCTTGAATAATGGAAAAATGAGCATGTGATTACAGGTTTAAGAATAGATTTATCAATGATGTCAAGAGGAATTCTAGGATAAGCTGGAGCATAAGGACTGAAGAGACAAGAAAGAGGAGAGGGTAAAGAAATCAAAATACATCACAAATGTCACTTTACTAAACACCCACCTCCTCCCCCCACTGGTAACTCTTTAAATGCAGTACATCTGTAAGAGTTAAATGTACCTTGATGGACTTGGAGGAAAGTACCAGTAAGAGATCCAAAACAGCAGGTAAAATTCTAAAATCCTAATCTAGACTAAAAAACTAACCTAAGCCGGCATATTTTAAATTCAGAGATATTACCAATTTGCTTTTGAAGCAGGAAGGTAATTGACATGGAATCAATTCTCCTATATTTAAAATTCCAGATAATGTGTGCTATTTTCATAAAGTAACAATGGGTGTCTAGGAGACCAAGAAATAATATTTTACACACGAAAAGTCTGAAGTTCAGAACAACATCTAAATACCACAGAAAAGGACTGTGTAAACAGCAGAAATTCAGGAACAGGGTAGAGTTCACTGTGGAATACTATCACTAAAACTTGCTCTCAGAAAATATGGACTGCCTAATGTCTATCAGCCATATTTATGTCATCAAGAGCAATCATTTGGGTGAGTAGGAAAAGGAGGGTTAAGCTCATTTTTTTTCATCATTTTTCAAAAAAAGGTGGTTCCAAAGGGCACAGTGACAAAGACAGGCAGTCATTGAATTCTTCTTAGTTTAGTATTTTTATACAGATACATTTAAGTCTGAAGAGGGCCAGGAGATATGATCTTTCTTACCTTCTATTGGCATTTGTTAGCCTAACAGGTTCAAAGAATGTATATTGCCCTAGAATTCCTAGTAAAACATAGAAAACCATACATTTTACACGTCTGCTGCATGTGGCAGCCTCAGCTATAGCCCTAGATGCAGAAAATCTCAAGGACTACAGTCAAGATCCTAACAGAACAATTCCTCTAGCTACAGCACAGCTTTCTATGTTAACAGCAACCAGGCACATCATCAAAGCTTTTCAGAGGCCACTGAATTTCATCCAGGAAACACGAAAAACTGTGATAGAAACTACAGCAATAGAAAAAAGATTGTATTGCCTTTGTCATTAAAGACATGAGACACTCGATATTCCCTTTTCCTGTTCTTCTTGGTGCCAAAACCACAATATGAGAAAATTGGGTATGAAAACCAAAAATCCTGCAGTGCTGACCATAGCAAGAAACACCAGTTATCAGCAGGAAGGCTGAAAGCAGAATATTCACAGAGGACACAGATTCTCTTGACAAAACACAGCCCACTTTTTTCCCTTCCAGCAGAATCTACACAATGTCTCATATCTATTAATAAAAACCTATAAAAGTTTTATTTTTGACAGTACTAAGGAACTAATAGTCTTTTGTGTGTTATAAGCACAAGATTCTTGTACAGAAAGGCATTCAGATTTAACTCCATATTCAGGAAACGATTGACCTGACCTGGTTTTGGGATGTAAGAAAGTGAGGGGGAAAAAATGCTATTCTTCCTGAATGCTGTTAACATGGGCAGCAGCAAACATAAGAAAAATAGTGACCCTAGAGGCATTATGCTCTCTGTCCAGGGTCAATAAATCCAAGCAAGCTGAGCGTGAAGATCTGCCACCTCAGTTGGATTTATGTCACCATTTATGGTAGCAACAGCCTTCACCGTGACTCTTTCCTGAAGATTACAAGGACGGGAATTGCAAGCCTTTAAACAATTTCTGTATGACAAACAAAGAAGTGTCCTTGTCATATGATTAGTATTTAGAAAGGAGGAGGGAAACATGAAGGACTAAAGTGAAACATAGGATACTCCTAAAGGAGCTTGTAAACAGCTTCCATTTCTCAGATCAGTTAACTCCTTCTCAGAGTTGGTCTTAAAGAGCCAGGAAAACTGAACAACATAAAGAGGAGATGGGAAAGCATTCTCATCCAATATCCCTTTCTAGTATCTTTCTTTCTAATATCCCTTTTTCCCTAGTGTAGAGACTCAAAGTAGAACAACACCAAAAGCTACACATCTGTGATGAAGAAAACCATGCTTTTCAGTATAGACACCTGCAGTTTTCATCAGTTCTATGCAAATGCTACATATCCCTACATACAGCTTGTTCTGAGGTAATACAACAAACTGGGGACTTTGAAAAATTACCCTCGGAGGAGGAAAAATACTTGAGCACAGAAGAAAAAGTAGTGTAATTAGAAAACAGTAGATAAATAAATACTAGAAGATGATTTGTAACAGTACAACTTCTTACAGCAACCTTTTACTTGGCTCCAACCCCAAACAAGTGCTTGAGAACAAATGGACCAAACAGCACACTGTGTATCCAGGCACATGGCATACGATGGAAACAGGGTCTCTGTACAGGTCCTGTAACTGCTGAGGAAATCAGAGCTCCCCATCCTAAGTAAGTAACCAGATACATAACTTACGTGTATTAATAAAAAACCAAACCAAGAAAAAGGTATTGATAATGGTTATGTATGTCACAAATTTATAAAGAAGAGGCAGCACCATCAAGTTGGCAACGCTTTGCCAGAAAGCCTGGGCAACATAGAGAAAGCAAATGAAGCAACTAATATAACTCCTATGAATCACTGTTGTGTTCCTCAACTGAGATGTTTTGTGCACAGGAAGTAACACCCTCCCCACCCCAAACAAA
>VZTR01011771.1:108747-124588 GCA_013400775.1 Chaetops frenatus
CTCCTCCTCCTCCTCCTCCTGCTCCCGCTCCTCCGCCGCCGACCAGGAGCGGCCAGGCGCGGCGAGGAGGGCCGGGAAGGGGCCGTGCCGTGAGGTCACGTCCGCCGGCTCCGGCGGCGCAGCTGCTTCCGCTGTGGCGGCGGCGGGGCCGCGGTGGCCGCTGTCGGCCGTGCCCTGCCCTGCCCAGCGCCGGTGGCCGCTCGGGGCTCTCGGTCCCTGCGGGCTCCGAGCAGCTCCGGCACGGATCGGGCACCGACCCCGCAGGGGCTGGGTTTGCATCTGCTGAGTGCGCGGTGGTTAAAGCACGGCGCTGCTTCAGTGCCCGGAGGCAGCACGTAGGCTGCAGAAGGACCTTTTCCAAGAGCCTGGAGTGACAGCACAAGGGACAACTGCCTTCACACTGAAAGAGAGTGGGGTTAGATCAGATAAGAAGGAGAAATTCTTTATTGCGAGGTGGCGAGGCACTGGAACGGGCTGTGGATGCCCCATCCCTGGAAGTGTTCAGGGCCAGGTTGGAGGGGGCTCTGAGCTACCGTGTGTAGTGGAAGGTGTCCCTGCCTATGGCGGGGGGGGGGGGGGGGACTGGATGATCTCCACTTCCCCTTCGCACCCAGACCGATCTGTGATTCCCGAGCAGCCCTGCAGGCTGAGCCGGGCCCCGCGGGTGCTGGGGGGCTGCATTGCAGGGCCCCAGGGCGCGTCTCCTGCTCAGTCTGCTCAGTGAAGCAGGCACTGCCCAAGAGCCAAGGGGTGGGCTCCAGCCTCGCATGTGTCGTGTTGTCTCGCCGCTCGTTGTCTACGTGCTATATTCCACACAAACCACGCACAAAAACTCCGTTTTTTTCCGCCTTGCCGCAGTGTTCCTTCTGCCGGTGCCCTGGCTTCGCGGCTTCCAATTTAATTTAAAACGGCGCCAAGCATCGTTCTGTGTAGTTGCTGTTTCTGTACCCGGCGCAGTCGCTAGTCCAGCGCTTCTGGCTCTTTGGGCTGACTGAGCCCCCTCCTCCCCCCTTGTTTCAGGGCATTTATTTTCCGAGTGCCCGTGTGCTGGAGGGACACGGGGGCACGGCTGCTGCTGCTCCGAGGTCGGTGTTTTGTGTCCGGCACCGGGGTGAAGCCGCACCTCGGGAGGCCACGGGCTCGAAAACGCTGGGGAGGGGGGCAGGCTGAACTCTCCACGCCCGTGTAAATCAGATTGACTGGGTTATTACGAATCGAAAAAGGCTGTGTAATCGCCGCGGCTTTCTAATGTAAAGCATGCAAACGTTAATGGGGAAGGAGCTACATGATTAATGTCAGTTATTATCACAGCCGCAAGCACGCCTCTCCGTGGGCAGGCGAGCCTGGCTCTGCGGCGATCAGAAAGCCTGCGCTGCTAAAGGGGTGAAAAGTTCAAGCCTCTGATCAATAAGCCCAGAGAGTCTGGCACGAAATTTCAGCTATACTCAAAGCGGCATGTGGAGGGTTTTTTACTGCTTGATTTGATTTTTTTTTTTTTTGCGGGGGGGGGGGGGGACTTTTTTTTATGGGGTTTGTTGGGGGTTTTTAATGAGTTTATGCTAATACAATTTATGCTTTCTGCTTGGGATAAAAATGGATGGGAAGAGAATTGGGGGAAAAATATGTTGGAGAAGGGTCAAGAGGATCAAGATTCGTGGTTGCATATTCAGTGTTAAGTCAGCATTTTATGGATTGTGGCAGGACTGTAGTTTCAGTGCAGCACAGTGGAGCGCTGAAGGATTCACATCACCATTCAGTCAGTTTGGTTCATATGTCAGGCAATTAATTTTAACCCACCCTTAGTCATAGATATTGGCTGGCCTACTATAGAGTATGTGTGTTTTAGAGAACTCCCTGAAGATACTGAACTACATTTAAAAAAAACCCACTTAGAAGTCCAGTAGTCTGTGTTGTAACACAGAATTTCCCTATCTTTAAATGAGACATAAATTACACATATATGTGTGTGTATACTAATTGTTGGTTAGTGCTGACATTTTTATAGTGGTTGTTACAGTTTTATGAGCAATTTGGTATGGGATTTCTTTATATTGTAAAAAAAACCCAACAGAAACCAAACCAACCAACCAACCAACCAAACAACCAAACCCACAAACAAACAAATGGAGCCACAACAACCTTTTAAAGTTTAAAGACTTTAAATAATTTAAGGTGTAAAGCTATCACAATTTTCCCAAGGATTTCAAACCTGTGACAAGGTAATACAATTCTACAGCAATTCAGTTTCTGCATGCTTGAAGATAGTTACAGGATATAGTAAAGAGGAAAGGATTGAGGCAACCTGGGGTAATAGGTTGGAATATAGAAGGATCTCTCAAATACTTCCTGGTACTGGTGAAATTTGATTCTGATTTTGTATAAAATGACTGAGTTTGGAAAGAAAAGTCTGTTCTTCACATTATGTACAGTATCTCAGAAGCTGTAATATCAGAAGCCCAGCTGCTCCTTGCATGTACTTTATTTCACTATGGAAGAGCAATCTTAACTGCTGGTTTTTCTGATTTAAAAACCAACATTATTAAAATACTTAGAGTTTCACTAAATCAAATCTAAACAAGTATTTGTCACAGCTTTTTTATATTAGTTTGTGTCTTTAAGATGAATATAAGTATTTTTTTTTCAGTCACTGTTTTTTCTTTCCTAAATAGTGTTGTCTAAATCTTTTAACCTTGGCTATTATAATTTGTACTTGTCAGAACAGAAAGAAACATGTACCTCTGAAAGCTTAAGACTGAAAACCAGCAATTTACTTGATCAGCGTCAACTGGTTTTTTTTTAATGGAGGAAAGTGGAAAGATGGTGAAGATGTGGGCAGTTAGCTTTATACCCTGTTTTTTACACACTTTAGTCCATATATAATCAGAGCAGTAATGTACTGTAAAGAGGTCCCACTCAGAGTTGTTCTTCAAGGTGCCTAGAGACTCTGCCGAACTACTCCCCAAAGAAGCCGTTCAAGCCAGGAAGATCAGTGAATGCTGACCATGGACCAAGCTGTTGGATTTGGTTTAAAATGCTGTTAAAAACCCCCAAACAACCAACCATCTGATATGTTTTTCTTAAACCCTCCTGTAATCTAGGAAACCTCATACTCACTCAGGTTTGTGGTATTACAGTGGTAGGGGAAATGAGAGGGATAATTCCTCCAACAAGGTTCTGGGGAGCAGGAGTGGTTCATTTATATTCAAGCAGGTTCATCACCTCCACTTGCCTCCCAAGAATCAGATTTTGTCAGGGCCCTGCATGATACTGGGGAATTTTCATGCACTTTCTCTCTCCTCCTAAACAAATCAATTGTCCTTCACATTATAGCTAATATGAGGCACGTGTGCTCTATTTTCCATTCACACTTCCTTGCAGTAGGTAACCAACTGTGGCCTTGTTCCTCTGGTTGCCCATTCATCTTCTGGGAGACATCCTAGGGGACAATTCCACACCCACCTCAACCTTCCATGGGCAATAAAGATGTCCTTCTCCTTGTCCCATAACAAATGGGGAAAATGCTGCATTCTCCATGGCTAAGGTCTCCTCTCTTGGTGTGACAGATAATGGACACCATTTACCCTCAAACTGAATAACCAATTAACATGATCACATTAAACTCATTCTAGCAGTTTTGTTCTCAATCTGTACCTAATTTTTCCAGTTATATGAGTTGATGTGTTAAAGGGTGTTAATTGTCCCTGCAGAAATTGTCTTGATAATATCTTTAGAACATTTTATTTCTAGTAACATTAGTGCTGCTCCTGGGATTGCAGCAGGTCACAGTGTTCCTTTAATACACCATCATGAAGATACAGAATGCAAAGCAAAGAGAAAATACAACTAAATATTCCTTCCTCTACACATCTTAAAAAAAAAAAAAAAGGTGGCACAGAAATTTTAAGGTAGGATGCATCTTCTCTTAAGATCAGTGCAGAGTATTTCCTTCCTGTCACAGCTCAAGCTTCCAGACTGCTTCAAGGAGAGGATTTGCCATTCCCACCAATAAATCAGTAATATTTCTTGTACCTTGTATTGTTCATTCTTTTGTGTATTACTGCATATTATTAATAAGTGTTGGGATTGCAAGGCCACGGGCATTTTCCCCCCACTAAACTGTTTCTCTGACATCCCCAAATGATAAAAGCTCCTGTGCTGCACTTCACACCAATCTAGTGTGGGGCTGGCTGTAGCTGTTTCCACCAAGGATGGGTACCAGAGTTTGGCCCTGCAAATGTAGCACAGTAAAATGTCAATCATCCTTTTGCAGTGCAGCACCAGAGCCACGTGGTTGCCGGTTTCAAGCACAGAGAAGCTGGAGATGGTGCCAGCAGAGGAAGAAAGCCACAGGGAGAGGAGAAGCCTCTTCTCTCAGCCAGCTGGAAGCCTGTTTCTCTGTGGCTGGATGGCGAGCTTGCCTCAGCCACCCTGCCTGCACGCAGGCTCTCAAAAAGCAGTTACTGAAGTGCCTGGATTTGTGATTTCTCTCTCTAATATTATCCATAAAACCAAGCAACAGAAACTGTGTAGCAATTTAAAATAACCCAAGAAAAAAAAGGACCCAAACCCACAAACAAACTAAAACCACTTTCCGTGGTAAGAGTAGTATTTTCAGGAGGATCTAAATGTTTAGGGATCAGTGTGGCATTATCAAAAGTTTAAAACTAGAATTGTATGTTTCATTAATTTGAGCAAGATTCAAAGTTTCAGCCTTTGTACACTAGAAGTATTACAGTATTAGGAAGTGCACTAAAAATATTATCCCTGCCCTCACCTTCCAACTATGCTAATGTTAAACTGGCTCATATAACAATGGAAGGAAGTTTTGTTCAGGAAGTAATTAAAAGACTATTGGAAGGTTAACCATCAAATTAATGTAAATACACACAAATATAAGACTATGAACACATGAGAGTAATATGAGAAACCAGGAGCACAGACAAGAGTATAAACACAGAAGTGTGCATGTATATATGAGTTGAAGCCATAACTACAGACATGAGGTTATTTTTTTCCTCTGGTTTACATAATTTTGAAGACTGGAGGCTTCCCAAGCACCTTTCCTTGGAGGTGTGCACAGTTAAGATGTTATGCAAGTAGCCTGTTCTAGTCTGCTTCCCTTTTCCTATTTTTCTTCCTTAAAATGTTCATACTCATGTTCTCATTTACTGTTTTCTGGGTGGTGGTGGTTTTTTGTTTGTTTGTTTGGTTTTTTTTTGTTTTGTTTTGTTTTGTTTTGTTTTGTTTTGTTTTGTTTGGTTGGTTGGTTGGTTGGTTGGTTGGTTGGTTGGGTTTTTTTTCAACCTCAAGTTTGGTGAATTTAAAATAATTCTATTTTCTATAAATGGAGTTTTAGCAAAACAACTGGAGAAAATGTGAAATTTCCTCCATTATTTATTCATGCCTAAGTGTTTGAAAAAACTTTTGAACAAGAGCTCTGCCACTGCAAGTTGGCTCTTTGCCTGTAAAACCCATTCACACAAAATCAGCTGCTGATTGCAATGATGGGAAGGAAAATTAATTTCATCTTTAGATCTTGTGTCTTTGTATTCTGCCTGCTAGCATGCTGCACTCAGATTAACTTTTTCCTAGAGTTGCTTCTTTGTTTGGGAACACATTAAGGAACAGGCAAACCTTTGTACATGCCTGGATTTTTGTTTTAGACAAAAAATCCAGACAAGAAACTGCACCATCCACTAAATCAAGCAAACAGCAAAAATTGGATCAGTGTGAAGACATGGCATCTCAAATAAACATTTAGACTTCACTGGCTGCCTGGAGAATTAGAGCTCTCTGCAGAAAATACTGAAAGGTGACCACCTCACCGCTTTTATCCACTGCACTTAAAGGTGAAAAATAAAGAAGGCGAGTTGCATCTTGTTGCAGCTAATTGACAAAACTTTATAGGTCTTCCTGTTCTGTAACATGAATCAAGAAATGATGACTACATTTGTAAACCACAGTGATAAGACATCCCCCTGAACATATGGCAGGAAAGAGACATAGAATTTTGCACAGTCATTAATCTTCAAATTTGAAAGTAAGACAGGCTTCACAGTTAAATAAAAACACTCTGCCTTTGGCCAATATAAACTGTTTGCTCTTGGAGTCAGAAGGAAGGGATTTCTGTTGGGGAATGAATGTATCCTTCTTGTGGGAAAAATAAGAAATGCCATTTTTTCTTCATTTTTCAGGATAACTAGAAAACAGCATGTAAAATTAAGTGAAATTAAATGCAATCTTCAAGGACAATGGGTAAAAAAGGGAAACTGCAAAGGAGAGAAAATTACTCTTGAATCAGGTCTTTGAGGTAATTTAGCTTTTTAAAATCACTGAATATTTCAATGTTCAATATTCACAATGAAAATTAATCCATTGCTCTTAAAAGTCTTGCTCACTTCATCAATTCATTAATCCCCCTTGGTTGTTAAGTTGCTCCTCCTCATGTTTTCAGCCTGATTAATAATTCATAAGATAACTAAGGGCTTGAAATATTGGTTCCCTAAGACTGGTCTGGCTAATCTTGATCTTGTTGAGTTATCCTTAGATTAGCAAGCTAAATGCTCAGATGGAAAGGGTCTGGATAGCACTGCTTTTGTGATTAGGAAACAGGGGTATGTATGGGAGAGGGACATTAACTACCAGAAATCAAAGCAACAAGTCCAGTGGGATGGGTGGGCAGTGATCTACTTACTGCTGTTGGGAAGAGGGTAATGCAGAGCAGTGAAAACTTTCTGTTCACTTTAACTGTGCTCTTGCACTTCTGTTTTTTGGATGGGAGACGGAGCAGGGTGTGAATGGCACCACTTCTCCTTCAAGAACATCTTTATTTTGAAAACAAAGTGTCTTCTTTCAACTGGATTGTTTTTGAACTCCTTGCAGTGTGGCTTGTTCTTCTGAAGTATTTTCAAACTGAAGTGAGTCCTTCTGCTTCATGGAGTAAAAAGATAAACAACTCAGTTTTGGCACCATTAGGTTGCGTTCACAGTCTATCATATTACAGAGACATTAGAGAAGATGTACTGAATCACAGCAGCCTTTAAATGTCTCCTCAGTTTGGGAGTGAAAAGAAATGGGAGACGTGGGATTTGGCTTTTTGTTTTAGTTGGATGTGAAAACGGAGACAGAAGCAGAGTTACAGCAGATTAGCAGTCCAGATACCAGCAAAGGAAACATATTTTGTGAAACTTACCCTTAAATATTTACTGTAGGAAAATGTATTTGAACTATGTATTATCTGCAGGTGGCTTGTAAAAGGAACTGCTCTGAATTGTGACAAGCCAGTGGGAACAAAAAGTCTAAAAGAACTTTATTAAGGTTGCAATTCCAATTCATGGTGATATGAATCATGGTAACAGTCTTTGGCAAGGTTTTTATGCCATGATCACATAGTATGTACATGGCTGGAAGACTTGGACTTCATTTCCTTCAAATTACAAAGAATGCAGGAAGGGAAGGGATGCTCCTGCCACAGAGGCAAGTGATTTTCTAGCCTAAAGGGATTAAATTTTATTGCTGCTCCAGACATTAAGAAACTGGCAGTGCTATGCAAATTGCTCAAACTAACTTGGCCACCTAATGCATATTGATAACTTTCTACCCCAATAACCCAAGCAGCCAGATTTCAGAGGTACTGAGTTCTATATGAAATCAAAAGGAGTAATGCACTGAGTCCATGAAAAATCTTCTATTCTCATAAGCAATTTCAAAAGTCAAGTTTTACACTTCTAAAATGAGCACTTAGAATAAAAGAACACTTTTTACCTTGACCTCTCTGCAGCTCAGCTCTCTAATGCTAAAAATCAGGAATACTTCATCTCACGGTAGCTGCTGTTTCTGAAGCACTTGAAGACACCGTGCTGCTGAGCACAGTGGAGGATCTCGTGAGGAAATGTGATCACATCTCCAGGGCAGGACTGGAATACTGTTCAATAAGTCAGGCCTGCAGCAACACTTTGAACAATGTAGAGGAAAGCAGTGACAACACCACTGAGTAGCTGTCTATCTTGTGTGCTTAACAAGACAGTCCTGAAAGAAAAATGACCTAAAAATGCATAATTAAAGGCTGTAACCTAAATGATGGGCTCAAAAAAATAAAAAAGGGCTGCATTAAGGTTATAAAGGCAATGTGACTTCAGGCAGTTTTTAGTGTATTGATGTTTGAATCTTCATTCCCATCATTCTTTTAACAGGGATTTTTTTTGTGGTTAATTAATACTAGGCTCTGTTCCACTATTTAGAAAAAAAGTAATGATACATTGATTTGATAAAATGCAGCATATTGCTCATTGAAATGTGGGCACTCAAAAAGAGTAGGCAAAGTGTACTTTATTTACCCGGGTTTGCAGGACAAGGCTGATGTGTATCTGTGTTTAAAACTGCTGTTGTTTAGCATAAATTTGTACTAGGTTCATGTCTTGAGATAAATTGCCATGGATTCTTGAAGGAGCAGTAGCAGACATGAATTTGAGTGAAATTAAGCGAAAAACTTCAGTGGCTCTATCTAGTATCATCTACCCAATTAGGTTTATATTTTACAATGCTTATAACATTTTAAAACATCAACTTGGGGGAACATGTCTCCCAATTTGTCAAAGCAGTGACCTTGGTGAAATCATGTACACAGATACTTAGAACTAAATTCTTGCTAAAATTATTTGTAACCTTAGGTCAAATTATTTTACCTGACCACCAGCATTGCTGTAGTTTTTTCAGCAATTCTTTGCAAATATTAATAGTAATAACAATAATAATAAAAATAGAAACTTTTATATGACAGGTGCAGCAGCAACCCTGACTTGATGTTCACACCTCCTCCTCCTTCATCCTTTAACCAGCGATTCCTGCCTTCTCTTCTCCCCGCCCCAGGCTGTAGCAGGTCACCTCTTGAAGTGTGCTACTGCACACTTTCATGTTTGTTAGATTAATACCCTGACAGGATCATGTGTGTCTTGTACTGAAAAGCTTCAACTCTGATTTGCATCAAATAGAATGTCCTGGTTTTACAATGTTTTCTGATTTTAAAGTGTTAGGTAATGCTGGTTCCATTTGCAGGACAGGTGATCTTTTACATGTTATTTCAGTGTTTCATTTTGTTTCTGGAGAGGAATGTATTTGCAATCAGATGGAACCGAAAAGCAATGACAATCAACCACACCACCAGATGGAGCTTCTTTTCTGCCTTCCCTGCTGAAGGTGCTGAAGCTGTGAAACTGAACTCACTGGGACTGTGGGACTTTAACTGTTTCTATAGTCAATGGAATAGAAAAATCTTTTTCTATTTTTATTTCTGGTGATGCAGGATTAAGCATCCCAGCATTCATAGATGGCTATTTCAGCAATTTTTTATTTGTACCCTGTTAATGACAGCTATTGTGCCAGTCCTTTGCTTTTACAGGGTTGGACTCTATCATGCAGTCCTGTTTCTTGTTCGTGTACTTGAGAGTTTTCAAGTGCAGGCTCACTTATTAGAAATGGCACACTAATATTAAAGCAGCTCATGTTTCTGCTCTTCTTTCTTTCCTACTGTAAAAACTATTAACATTCTTTAGAAAAGCAAATCTCTCTGTATTCAGCCAACTACATAATCTATTTTATTCACTGAAATTAAGCTCCAAAGTCTCCTTGTGTGCTTTTAGCAGTACTGTATTGTGTTACAGATTCCTAGTCGCTGGTTTATATATAAATCAACTGAAGTTATGATGTTCATAAGTCATAAGAATCGATATAAATGACTGTGATAAACATTCCCTCTCTTTTACAGGATATACTCTATTAGATACCTGTTTTGCTATCTGGCATCATAGCTGAGCTATTGAGAACTGACTGTAACTGAGGCAGTCTGGGAAAAGGCAGAGAGAGACGGCTGAATTTATTCCTTTTTTGACAGTGTGAAAAAACACACATTCAAGCCAACAAATTTTAATGTAGCATTTATACAGCAAGATTGCTTGGAAGCCTATTCCCATTTCAACCCAAGAAATGGGACTGACATACAACTTACCCAGCTGTGACTGCTGGACTGAGAAGGCTGCCCTGCACTTGCCAGGAGTCATTAGAAGAGGCGAGGTTGCACAACTCTGTTTTCCCAAAGGACGGGGAGGTATCTGAGCTGATGAGGTCAGGTTAGTGTTCCGCTGTGCCACGTCAAACACAGCTCTAAAGACCAGCAAGGTTTTGCCAGCCAACGTCATGAAGGTCCTTCTGACCAGCTGGCACAATCTGCTGTCCTGGGAGAGACCAAGTGAGTTCATGCCACTATTGATTTTGAGTGAGCTACGCACCTTGCTGCTTGTAACAAAGGCAAACACAAAAAGACAAAACGGAATTAATGTGGGTACAAGTTCATGTTGTTTTCCATTTTCACGTCGCATTTCCAATGAGTGAAAAATCTAATGCTGTAGAGGGAGGAAATAAGGATATGGGGAAAATCTAATGCCTCAGACATGTAATGCCATGTGCTAACAAGTCAAAAAAGGTGATCTAGAGATGTGTTGTTTTGTCATGTTTTATATCCTTTCCAGTAGTTTATTCTGGAGGGTAGGTCAAACATTTGGAATTTCTGAGTGTCCTTAGACAAGAGGTAAACATCTTCTGTCTGAATAAGTTTCCTTACAGAATTTTAAGAAGACGTTGGGTTATGTTTTCCAAAGGCAGGCTGCTAGGTGGCAGGGCAGGAGCAAAATCCAGCCATTTAAGAAAGAAGGCAAGAAAAAAAGTTAATTATTTTAATACTTTAGCAGTAGTTTTGGGGGGTAGAATGCCCTTTATATCAACTTACCCTGGGTAAGATTGAACTTCTTCCTCACTGAAGTCCAAAGCAGTATACTAGAATAATGTAGGGCAAGAATTTGATCGAATTATACTTTTCCTAGATTGAAAAAAAAACCCCAAACAATCAAACAAAACCCCACATAAACACAGAGGTTTTACATGTGAGAACCCAGATCCTAGTGTTCATCAGAAACTTTTGAAAGAGATGCGGTTCTGCAACTTTCTGGAGATCCACATTAAAACAAACAAAACCCATAAAACAAAACCCTTTTCAACTCCTATGCTGTGAATACACTTTGGAAGCTGAAACCATTTTTTCCTCACTGGTAATCTGAACTTTTCCTTTTCAGAGACTGTTTATTTGAGTTAAATTGTTGAAATGCAACAACAGTATATAAGGAAGGCAGGATGACAACCTGTACATGGGAGGGGGCTTTTATCACCATATAATTTACTGATTAAAAGACTGACAAATGGCCTAAGATTTTCAGTGTACCACATGAATATAAAAAGTTTAGATAAATACCTTATAAATACAAAAGCTGTTAAACCAATCTTAACACCTTTATGAACCACAAGATCAAAGCAATACTTCTGAAATCTTGGTGAATGGAAAGGTTTTGTGCAACATGGTTTTGTCATAATTAATGCCAATTTCATTCTGAATTTAGAATCCTTTGTGCCATTACTACATATTTACTTGTCATGAAGAATGGCCATGATTTTATACCAGATGTAGGGAAATCCTGGACCTACTGAACTCAATGACAGAACTCCACCTTCAAGGAGGTCAGCATTTCACCCAAATGAAGGGACATTCCTTGCCTTACTGCCAAAAACTTGGTATGAGTAATTGAAAAGGATTTTCAACATCATTATAGGAAACACAGTCATTGTTGTAGTTCAGGAAAACTGAATAACTGTATTTTCATGTAAAGAAATCTCTTTAGGAACATCAGATGAAAGTCTGCTGAGACACAAGAAAAACTATACAGCAGAGATCTCTAAAAGTGCTGTCTGAGACACTCAAAGCTCTAAAGGGTTTTGCTTGATGGGCATCCTGCAGAAATTACATTTAAATCTTTGTATTTAAGATTTGGAAATTAAAGTAATCACTCCCATCTCTTTGTGTCCATTTCAGTACTTTTCCCATTATGGATCTAATGCATGCCTTTTTGAAGTACAGCTGCTTGGTTTTCATGCATAAAGAAGAAAACGGGATCTAATAATCTAATTTCGGAATAATTTCTATTCATATTGTATAGATCCACTGAGTTTTTCTTTCAGTGTTTGACCATCCTCATAAACATAGTAAACTGAAATCCCATCCTTATTAGTGAAGCTAGAATTTCACATGGGATAGGGAGCATCTTATTTTTTTTTTAATAATTGAGGAGGCTATTAATATTCTTGCTGATGTTTTTATACAAGAAATATGAATGTTAAAACAGTGATGAAGAGCTGCATAATTTTTAAAGCAAAGCAAGAATATTGTTTGAACGAATGCTGCTAGCATTCAAAGAAGGTCGTACTAATTTTGTGGGTGAACTGTGATAATCCCTGCCTATTTCTAAATCTCTGTAAATTGTTTCATAGGGCTTAGGAGTTATGACTCATTCACATTTTCTGACAAGCTACTGCCATGGGAGATTTTCTTACAAAACCCATAAGTAGGAAATTGGAGAGATCTGGCGTATTTGAACTGGGTACATCCAAAATTTGAATACTTTCCCTTGGACTAACTGGAAAATCTCCTAGCTTTGGGTTTGAAAGTTGAAGATAACATTAAAAGTGCATTAAAAGAAACGGTGAGCAGTATCTGAATAAGTTTCTGTTTTATATTGTGTGGTTGAGTTGAATCCACAGAATCCTCCGGTTTCTTGACTGTGGGTGTCTGCAAACAAATATTTTCATGTTAGTTTTCTGTTTAAATGATGACAACTATTGATCCAAGAAGCTTGATCAATTTATCAAGCTCCATATCAAATAAAGCTCCAAGCCAAAGTCCCTGATCTAGTGAGTCCTGAGAAATGCATTCCCATGCAATCATAGTAAGCATTGAAGAGCAATACGATGGATTGCTTACCAGTGATTTTCACTTTTTTTTTTTAATGCCATTTTCAGTAATCATCTTAGGATGCAAATGCTTCTGCAAAATGTGTGTGCTGATTGCAGGATGGGGTCAAGGTGGGCTGTTGTGAAACAAGGAGCAGGGAAATGAAAAAAAGTGCTGTGTTGATCCTGTGTGTACTTGATAACCCTAAACATATCTTGTCCTGGCTCAGGGAATGCAAAAAGCCTCATGATTGCTAATAATGCTAACTCTCTTTTATCACAACTTTTTCTGTAATAGAAAATGTGGTAAATAATACTTAGAAGCCTGGGACCCAGGTTACACCATTCTTTTTGGAGAAGCCATTTAAAAACATGTAAGAGAACACTGAATACCTCCTTAACTAATGTCTTCTGTCAGAGTTTGTCATGTAGTTCATCTGTTCTAAAGGTCTATCTGATTATAAATAACTCCTTTCAAAATGGTAGCATTTGATTCCCACTAAAATATGAGTTTGTGTGCTGTTAATTGCCTGATTTTAATTATTTTCCTGCAATATGGATTAATGATGCCTTAACTGTTTTGCTTATTTTCTATGAATTGTAGTTCTTTTTGCAGGCCTGTCTCCCAGAGTTATGGAACATATAAGAAAAGTATATTAATTGCTACCATACTACTTAACTTTTATCAATATTTGCAGTTGTTTTCTCTTTTTGCTGTCCCTTATTTTCCTTAAACCTTTCACATTACTCTGAAATTTCTAGGAGTCCAAATGGTTTTGCCTTATGAGCAAATGGCACAATTTTTTCCTTTCACTGCTTAAAACATTTGTTAATGATTTGGCAAGCTGGGATAGCTTCCACATGAGGAAGTAAGGGCTGGTTTCTTCATTTCTGCTTTCCTCACCATGTAGCAGATAACATTTCAAGAAAATAAAGTAGCAGTGCTGTATTTTAAGTATGGGTTCTTGAACATATTTTATGTACTAAGCACCCTTATCCTACACATCATCCATTCATTTTTCTTCTTTCCAGCTTGGTAATTTGAGGTGCCACAAGCCTCAGACAGGTGAGTGAGGAGGTCTCACTTCCAGGCACAAGTGAGAAGGTGCTTGCAACCTGTTTTCATCACAGTGAATGTTAGTTAACAGGAGAGTGCTTGGGAGAGACCCAAAATTTCCATCCCCTGCTCTGCTGGAGACACCAGCAGGTTGGGAGCAATGATGAAAGCAGGTGACCACGTCCAGGAAGAGGACAATGGTGTTCCTCCTTCCTGTGCTGCACCGCAGAGCTCAGCTGAGTAACTCAAGACCACGCTCTGGGGTTTAGCACCATTAAGTTGAGGCTGGCTGGTTGGAAGAGCTGAAAGGGTGGCACTCCAGGTCCCCTGGAGTGGACAAGGCAAAGGAATGCTCCCGTGAAGGGTTTAGCCAACAGCCTGCCAAACGTGGCAGCTCCCAGCAGAGCTGGTGATCAGCAGCTGATGGCACACATCGTGTTTTCCATCAGCACAGCGCGTACCAGCCAGGATGTTTGTCCTTTGTTCCTCTTCTTACAATGTCCTAAACCAAAACGGCAAACAAATGTCGAGTAGGCAGATTATCTGGCACTTCTAAGGAACTGCTCGCTGTGTGGCTCTTCCGTCAAGGTGTAGCAAGAACATCCTCACAGCAGTGTCTGCCAAGAAAACAGTTTGGTGGTGTTTCTGCTGCTTTGACATTCATTCCTCTGCGAGACCCAGACTGCACACTCAGTTGAACTGCAGTGTATTCACTCACACTGGGAGGCTGCTTTTTGGCAACCAGACTAATGCTAAAAATAAAACAACCTATGCAAAACAAACAAAAAACCTCCTTGCAAAATCCATTGTAGGAGTATGTTGCTTCAAAAAGCACTGGGTTGCCTGCATCTGCTTTTTGGTGTTTCTTCGATGAGAAAAAGAATGGAGGGAAGTTTAATAACGTAGTGTTTTTGCAATCATCCGTGCAAATCACCCCAGACAATAGCCGTGGCACGCACAAAGTACAGGACCAAGTTTGGAAACTTCTCAGATGTGGACCTCATTCTACTTCTAAAAACCATGTGGTTGTAAGGATGCTGTTTACTTTGTGTCATGCCTACAAAATAAAACTGAGAGAGATTCTACTTCTCTTTATTTACTTAAGGGGCAATGCCTGTATTTTGTTCTCCCTTCTTGATTTTCTGTTTTTAATTGGAAACTTTGGAGATAGCCTGACCTTCTAAAAGGGTGTTTGTGCACACGTGTGTGCCTCCTGAGCCTTTGGACTTGATTTTACACAAGTAACAGTACAGTTAGTACCGGGTGTGGGTAAAAAAACCAGAGATTTGCTTACAAAACATACCGCACTTTAAAAAGTTAATGCCTTTGGAGTTAGTTTTACCTTTGGGGTTTTGTCCTCGAGCTCTCGTCTCAAAGGTTTTCTCTGCAGTTAGGATGGGTAGAAACTGATTTACACACAAAGCCGGGGGTCTCACAAACTCCCAGCAGCTGCCGAGCGCGGCTCACAGGCAGCACCCAGCCCTTCTTACGCCCGGGCCGGCGGGGAGGGCGGCGGGTCAGCCCCGGCCCCGAGGGGCCGCTCAACTCCACCGCCTCCCGTCCCCAGAATGGATGGAACTCCTCGGTGATGTCAGCTTGGGCCTGGGGGCTCCTGCTTAATCCTGACCCTCTGGGCTCTTTCTTCGGGGGAACTCCGACGGGCGGAAGTCTACATAACGACGACGGTGCTGATAATAATAAATAATTAATTACATTAATAACGCAGCCTGATCCAGCAGCCCCCCGGGCTGAGTGTGCGGGGCGGGGCGGCGGGGGTACCCCCGTTGGGGCCCCTCTCGCCGCTGCCCGTCTCTGCTCCAAGCCCGTAAAACACCGAGCGTTGCTCGCTGCTCGCTGCTCCGCGCCCTGGTAACGGCGGCCCCCGGCGGGCGGGAGGACGTGCGGGGCCGCCCGTCGCGGCTCTTTCCGCGTTGCCCGTCCAGGGAGGTCCCGCCC
>VZTR01011771.1:125583-177742 GCA_013400775.1 Chaetops frenatus
TTTTTTGAGAGAGAGCAAGGAGACTTGAGTAGCGTGGGCTTTGCTTTTCCCCTCTTGAAGTGAATTTTTGAGGTCTTGATTTGGGCTTGACTCCACTTACCTGATTAGTCAAGAGCACTCGTGTGAAAACCTGGTGGCGTGTTCGCTACAGATTCAACTTAGGATCCCAGTTTTCCCGTTCTCACATTCATTTAAAAGACACAGTACTGCAACAGCATGGTGTGCTTTGTCCTTTTTTTGTTACTTTCTTTTAGTTCAATGGGCTCCATAACAATTGGATTGACTGTTGCGAGCACCTGTCAAACCCGTGACAGGCTTGCGTGCCCGTCCCACCTCTGCCATGGCTGCGGCGGCTCTGAACAGCAGGCACTCTGTTTTGGGGCTGGATCTGGGTCTGGACTGGGCTGCTCTGGTTTTTGTCACTCAACACACTTGGATACCACTCCCCAGGCTTGCGTGTAGATCCCGTCTGGCTAATAGCAGCCAACAGGGACTTCTGCAGAAGTGTTTTTGCTTAAAATAGACTGGTGACTTCTTTTCATGCAACTGACAAGTCTAAAACCGGGACGAAGGAGGAGTTAAATACTTACTTGCTGATGCCGTGTTTATCAGGAGAACTTTGGTAACACCTTTGAGTCATGCACTGTGAAGTACAAGATGGTGTCCGTCTCGTACACGGTTCTGTATTTTCAGATTTGGGGAGTAGTTGCTGGTTTGGATGACCCTTCTCACGGAGGAGTGACAATGCGACACAGAGAGGGTGTCCTCAGTAACAAATGGAAACAAGTGCCTTAGTTCAGCTCCCCTTACGTTACATTTTGCACCACATTTCTCAAGTATTTATAATTTATTCAGCTTTTTTGCTACATATTTTTCTGTATTTGTATGTTGCTGGGAAAGGACTTTGTTGTGCACACAGCTGGACTTTATAGCGCTGGACACTTGAATTGATTTTATAGTCTTCACTCTTGCACTGCAAGCCTAGAGGTTGACTACTGCTGGTGTCCCAACTCTTGAAATTAAGCAAAAACTACCAATGCAAATGGGTTTGTAAGAATAAAAAAAAGTTTAAAAAACAGCCGTAAAACTCACCATTACACATCTTTTTTTTTTTTTCTATTCAGCAAAACGTAACAGGAAACTTCACAATTTTGCAACCTTGTTGTGTCCCCATCCTGTCGCATGCGTGTCCTGCACGATCCCGTCCAAGCAGAATTTAGGGCTGTAGCTGAAAATAACTGTTGTCCTGCCAGAGCCATGAGGCAAATTGCCCTCTAAGTCCCTGACAGCCCCTTGTGACAGGCACATCTTGAGCAGAGCTGTGGTGTGAGGAAGCTTTGCTAGCGTGGGTGGAAATAGGTGGGTTTGGGTCAAGTTTCATCTGGCTCTTCTGCAACTTCGACTCTTCTTGTTTTCTTCTGATACAGTGTCTCAAAATATGGGTTATTTTTTGTTAATGAAGAATAGATAAGACATTGCCAGAATGGAGAAAATGCCCTGACATGGATGTATGGTCTTCAGTAAGACCATGCAATGTCATTTTCCATTTTTGAAACAGAGCATACCGCGAGATTTCTCAGGTCTTCCTTTCCTCTGAAGATGTAAAACATCTTAAAGGCTATTATGAGAACATTAGACAAAATATCTCCTTTATAAAGTTCCCCATACTTGAGAATATTTTCAAGGCTACAGCTAACCTGCCTTTTGAGATAGCTGGAACAGATCCAGAGCTAAAAGCAGGGGGTCTGTTGGGGGAAAGACACCAAGCAGAGGGAGCTTCAGACTAAAGGTCCTGCAGTTCTACTCACGTGCACACTGCTGCTGAAACACAGCCTGTCATCTCTCCTCCCAAAAAAGCCTGTACATAAACCACAGTGTGAGAATACAGCCAGAGACAAGGAGATGTTTAATTCCTTCAGAAACCATTCTGCTGTTAGACTGTATCAGTTGCTTTGACAACCCACAGAGGGAAAGCTCCTTGCAGGCAAACAGAAGTTGGTACTATTGTCCTCCAAGTTACATGTGAACTCTCGCCAGAAAGGTTTTAAGGGAGAATAGTGAACTCTACTATTTCCCTACACAAGTTTGTTTTAAATCTATCATGCATTACAGGATTACAGGATGTTATGTGGGATAACCCGGCATGAATTAGCTGCATCAATGAAATAATGTGCTCTTAAGCTGATGTGTAATCCTAAAAGTGTCAAGATTGATACTACACTTAAGTTCAGTGTAACATTTGGGATTTCTGGAGCCATTCCTTATTCTGTGCTTTGTTTATTAGTTGCTTCAGAGAAGAAGGAAATATTGCCAGAAGAAGGAGGGGAGAGACCTCTCCTTAACAGAATTTAAAGGAGCAGCCATATTCTGATGGCTGTGTCCGGGCAGAGGTGGTACCATGAAGAATCCTGGCTAGCTGTGCCTATTGCTAGAGGGCTGGAAATGTTCTCTGCTCCACTGTAAACATCGACATCCAGAACCTGTAGCATTTCTGTGTGCCTTTCAGATGTGTGACCTGAAATTCGAAATGCAAGGAAGTACTTGCTGAGGCTAGACAGTATAATCTTCTGAGTGCTTCAGAAAATCAGTGCCAATCAAAAATCCTTCCAATTGTGTTAATTAAAGCACAATATTTTTGTGCTTTGATACCTGGTAAAGTGCTTTTATTTGTTATTAAGGGTTACTTTTTGTGAAAGGAAGGGGGAAACCTCTAGATGGAATCAGACATACTCACTTTTTGATAGATAGTACATTTCTGTGCCTTTAAGATTTTATAGAAACATAGATTTCCAAAGCAGGGTTCAAAGACAGCCTACTCACAGTTGTCTGTATTTTCATAGCTGAGGTTAGTGAGGGCTATGGAAATGCAAGGCTTTATCAAAGATTACACTTGGCAGCAGCTGCAAAAATCCAGCTGGACCATGTGTATACCAAAGGCTTGCAAACGCACATCAGCAAAACCCAGGGCTACTGCTCTTGGTCATAGGTTGAGACACATGGCATAAGTGCAACATTATTCTCAAGGGAATATAATAAAAATTAAGTAGATTTAATTCCATTAAAATCTAAAGGCCAGTAGAGTAAAATGTTAAGTGAAGTACTCTTTCTGTTTGGCTGCGTAACTGCTAATGTATTTCATAAAGATTCAAAGCATAACTTTTGGAAGATGTTCTCATAAACATGCTCCCTCCTCTAACTTAAATAAGAAATTTAAGATTTATTGCACTTTTGGAAAAACTCCAGCTCCACAGATTTTTATGTTATGCAGATTTCTGTTCCCCCACCATGGATTAAGGACTTAGGGTAGGAATAGCTGCCAAATGGTTTTATAGGTGTATATAAATGAAAAAAGCTTAGTATAGTTGAACCTCTATAGGGGTAACTGTGAAGGACATTAAAGTTAAATATTCCTTAAGCAATTTTTTGCCATGTACACTTACTTTTAAATTCAGATTTAAATGATTCAGAAAAGGACTGTGAGCTAAATTTAGTTTGGTGTCATGAAGATCTGTAAGCTTGCATGAAAACTACTTCTGTTTTATTTAAAATTGGAGCTTTCAGTCAGTACTTGGAAAGTCTGGCTTCTGCTCCCATTGGCTTCCCTGGGATTTGGATCCAGCCCAAAGTACTGCAGGAAGGTAAGGGAAATGATCTAGGTTTAATTGTTCATTCTCTTCAGAGTCTTGTGTTATGGGGTTAGGATAACATGGCACTATGATGAATGTTAATCTGTCAAGAGTTCAAAATCTGCTGTCTGTGCATGGCAGTAATTAAATCACCTTAATTGTTTCTTCATGATTCTTTCTGAGAGAGGGAAAATTACTTGCCTTGGATTAGCATATTGCCAAAGACTGTTATAAATATTTATGGGGTGTACTCTTTCAATAGAAAGCCTGTACATTCTTCACAGGTCTCCATAGTTCTTTTTCTCGAACACAGAAGAGTAGTTACTTGAATGCACTAATTACCATCATTTCCCCCTCTTGCAAAACTTCAGGAGATACTGGTTTAACAGTAAAAAAGGTAAGTAGTTTTAGAAAGAAGCATCTCTTGCAAAACGTAATTAATTACCTCTGTAAGCTGTGGAATCTTTTTGAAGGTGTGTATGTTTGTGAAACAGGTTTGAGAGTTCCAAATTTTTTCCCTTTTACAGTTGCAGAAAATACAGAATTTTGGAAGAATTACTGGCTTCTTTCTGGTTTTTCCCTGCTTTCACATTAAGGCTTCATGCACTATTCTTATATTCTAAAATACTGAAAAAAAGAAAAAATAGGAACGTAGACGCTCAGTTAAAGAGCTGTACAGCTTAATTCTTTTTTTTTAATAAAGGTTGTCAAGCAAAATACTCACAAGAGTATGAAATAATTATGCCTGTGTTAAGAATGGTGGAACAAAGCGAACAGTATAGTCCTGACTTGAATAATGCCAGGATTTCACTGTAGACCATTATGGAAAACTCAGGAAAACAGTCAGTGCACAGCTCTTTCATGGCTCTGTTTACGCGTAGGTATGGTCTGTGCTGGGTATCGGGAGAGACGCATTTATGTGGCATTACAGGAAGTCAAGTTGAGGGGCTGGTGCTTCTCCATACAATTATTCTACCTGCTGGTGTTAGAGGGTGAAAGTTTTGTTTTTAATGCCTGGAAACTTGGAAGGCTTTCTTATATAGAAATACCTTTTGAGAAAAGTGAGTAGTAAATTGAAATCCTTCTTAGCCTATTTCAACTTGGTATGTAGAGTGTTCACATGCTTCTCTCTTGGGTTGCTCTCCTCCTGAAAATCTGTACCTCTGATATATCTGGGCATTTTGAAACCACACTTTCAATTGCAGAAAAATTTCTTGAGAGGTTGTAACACAACAGAAATGCCTGTCCTTTGAACAGTTACTAGTATTAATCAAATGGTTCCTTTTTTCCTTTCAGAGCGCTGTTTCCAAGTTTATCCTGTAAAAGTAATGACAAACTTCAGTATAGGCAAACATTCAAATTTTGGTTCATACTGCTGAGGTCAATAGTTTGCTAAAACATTGAGATCGGGAAAAAACATTTTTAATATAATACAAAAGCAAACTTGTGTTGCTGCGACATTTCAGCTTTAGTAATTAATTTTAGTTATTGAGCTCTGTTCTAAGGAAAAAATATATACTTTTTATACTAGGGACACTGTACATAAGTCATGGGATCATTCCTTTGTGTTTTAACTATTCCTGTTGTTTACACTGCTTTGAAAAAATCCAACAAAGCTTCTGACAGCGTGCCAAGAGAGATTTAATGAGTATTGCAACGTAAACGGAACTGGTGAAGCACAGAAGGTGCAGCTGTAAGAGCACAGCAGCTCCGAGGCTGGAGCACAGTGCCAGCTCTCCAGGCTGCTCTCTCCATCGGCGGCGATGAGCACATCCCCAGCCAAGAGAAAGAACAGGGCAAGTGGACACCTACACAACACCAAAGTCACCCCAGCCTACAACTGGGCTCGACTTCCTAAGCCAGGTGTGGGTAGCAAGTATTTTTCTTCCACAGCTTGTAGGATTTCAATGATAAAGCATTTGTCAAGATATGTTTTTTATATGGAACGGGGTGTGTTTTGGCAAAAAAACGGACATCAGGCAAGGGAAAAATGTATTTGTAGGTATCTTTCAATCACGTACAGCTGATTTGCACATAACTAACACTAACTGAGCATGCACTTACATGCATGTCACAAGGAAAGGAAACATACAGGCCTGTCCAAAACAGGGAACAAGTATCTAAAATACCATGGCTGTGTTTGGTTTGAGGAGTAAGTGGTATTACTGTTACTAGTTTTGCACTCCTGTTAACAAGCTAGGTAGGGTTATGGAGACTTTTGGACTGTAGCAGCAGAGGCGTTCTTACCTTGCTTCTAATAAGTAATGTATAAATACTGTATGATAAGCTGATTGGTAATTACAAGTAAGAACTAATTTTTCTTTGACTGAGAAAGTCAGCTGTCCTCTGCAGCATGGACTGGGGACAGAGGGAAATTACAGAGCCCCAAGCCCTATTACTTCCCCCTTGCCCCCCCAACCCTTGATGGTGCTCTCTGTAGAATGTACCTGACAGTTACTACTGCTCCTCTGAAGGTAGAAATAGGTAAGGGAGAGAGAATCTGAGTGGTAACCTTGAGAAAGAAGGTTGGAGCAGATGGCATGAATTGGGACTGCAGGAGTATTCTGTCTACCACAGAAACTTAACAACAGAGTTTTCAGGCGTTAATGGAGAAGTAATCTCCTTCATACTTTGGACGGAATTAATAACATATTTCACATTTCCATGACTGCCTGTATGACAGCAGGTACCATCTACAGCTGTATTATTGTTGGAAACAATGCTAAAGAACTTCGCTGGAAAGGTATTTTGGAAGAACTAATTATGCATTGAAAGATTTCCCTTATTTTTTTGTAAACATGGTGAAAACATAGATCTAAGCAGTAAAAGTTACAGATCGAGTTGTCCCTCTTTATAAATGAGGGTTATGCTATTTATAAATATGTTTATTTTGCTTCCTAGCATACTTTCTCAGATCTTGAAATGGTATGCAGTGCCTGTTCTGGTAATTAAGCTGTTTTAGAAAAGGATTTTAGATGTGCTGCTTTAGCAACCAAGTTTCTTCCAGTATAAAACTGGCAGCCCTTCCAAGCCTGTATCATCCAAGAGTGTTAAGATGTCATTGCATTTCTGTGAGCTCACTGGAAGCTTAAAGAGCAATCAAACCCTTCTTCCCTTGCACTTTCACCGTTAATTTAAGTGCACTTAATTATCCACTTGTGAATGTGGAGATTTCAAATACAAAATCTAATGTATATTACCTATTAGAATAATTAAATTCCATTTTAATAAAATGTTCACTAAAAGTAATTTACATTATAATACTTATACACCTAATGAGGGAGAATTATTAGTGTATTCGCTTTTTATCTGAAATTGAGAAGGGGACTACATTTGCAGTCTCAGATACACACTATTTTATTCTGTACACTGTATTGTCCATATGAAATGCATTACTATAGATCTCAATCTAACTGTACAAAATGGTAAAATACACTTTAAATGGCAGTGAGGAATGGGAGTTTGTTCTAAATTAGACACTGCTTTAATAGTGTTTTCACAGAGCATGAACGACACAGAAGAACATAAGCAAGGATGAATTTTGTAAAGCAAGAAAAATAAGGAGTGGTTTTCAAAGGCCACAGTGCTGTGGAACTAGTTTTGAGCTTCTGTTTCTCTGCTTAAAAAACCCCACAACAATTTGCTGAAATAAAAGGAAACTTTTTTTCCTGCATGCCAGCTTTGCACTGGTTAATTTTTCTGCAGATTTTCAATAGAAAAGAAATGCAAGCACAGCAATGACTTGAGCAGAAGCTGATAAAAATTTTTGCTTGCTTTTTTATTAATCTGTGGTCTTAAAAGTGTTGAGGTTCTACAGATTTAATAACCAATAAGATGCTATACTGTGTTCCACTTTTTCTAGGCAAAGCTTGTTGCCACTTCATGACTTAAAGCACTTGAGTTACTGTTGCAGTTAGATTCTTTTTCTTCTGCCAAAATTCAGGATGTTTGAGAAAAAGGGAAATATTTCATAAAGTGATGAGGAGCTTTCTGCTAAAAGCTGCACCTCAACAAATTAAAGGACTCTGTGGTGAAAAAACATTTGAAAGCTCCCAAGCCTCAGTAATTCAAGTCTTACATTCTGCTGTTCTGATCAGTTAATTGTTAAAAGTAGGACAAGGCTGGTGATTAACTCTTGGAAACTAACTGAAGAACTAGTGAAGTTTTTATGTCACCTCCTGAAATGTCAAGGGATGCTCTTCAAGGAAACCACACAATGCAGCCTATGATATTTGTAAGTATCAAATTCCAGGAGACAAAAGTTCTGTCCTTCTCTGGTTTTAATACTTTAAATAAAATATGTATTTAGTAATTTAATTCAGATGCTATATATTTTTAAATGCAACAGGATCAATACAAACTTAGTAAGTGGGTGAGGGGTTTTAGATCTTGAATGGATTTAAATCTAACAGATTGTTCATGGTCAGTGAGAGACAAGGTCAGCAGCAGAATAATGTATCTGGTTACAGGTAGTTTAATGAAGTTTTATTGTTGAAATAGGGCAGGAACTATTCCAGCACATGGGACATACAAGCAAACAGATTTCAAGACTACCTTACATACTGTTATAAATCACAGCCATTTATCTTAGAACATGTGACCCACTAAAAAATAGTACTTTGGTTGCCAAAAACTGAGTCTCTTAGGCATTTCTTCTGCTGAACAGACAAGCTCAGACATGTGCAGTGAGTTTATGCTTCTGTATGTGGCACTGTAGGATGCTGAAGATGGTCCAGTGTTGCTTCAGGATCAGAGGTTTTTCTTGGCTATGTGTTTCCCGGACTCTCAATGACCAGTTTTTCTGTGGAGTACAGCTGGCCAATGGTAACCTGAAATCAAACCAAAATATCAGTAAACAGGTTATAATTCAGGCTGCACAAAAAAATCCCAAGAACTGAATAGCTCAGATATTAAGCTTTTTCATAATTACATTTTTCTTTCTATAAATATTTCTTTTTGTAAATAATACACTTGTCTAGACCTTAAGAAAAATAACCAGTACATAAAATATCTGCATATATAAAATGTTGAAATAATGACATTAAGGAATACCACTTAAAGTCTCAAAAATTAAGATTAGAAGTTACTACAGAGAAAAAGCAAGCAGGTTCTACATTTAAAAAATGAAAAGACAAATATAATGAAAAACAGAGGCGTGGATACAGTCAATAGATATTTCTTATGCTTTTTGGGTGGAGAGCCTAGATATAAATTGCATGGCATGGTATTATTTTCCAGTTCCTTTGGAATCCTAATTTAACTTGCCTTATGAACGGTGAAAACAGTACAACAGTTTTTAGTTCAGCAGTAGCATTTTACACACACTGGAACTACCTCTTGTTCATGAGATGGTATTCAGACCTCCTGTATTTGTGCTTTCTAGTGCAGTGAGGAAATGAAAAATGACAAAAATGCAACACTGATGCTTTGATTCCTCTTGTTCTTTAGCACTTTCTAGTCTGCCACATACCATTGGTAAATTGTGGTTGGATGAGCAGCTGGGGTCATCACACAGCTCCTGGCTTAGCAGCTGAGATGGGGAAGGAAGAGGTTTTATGCAAGTAGGGTAATGAAAGCATAATTTTTATTTTTAAAAGTAGGGTTTTGGAGTCTACTTTTTAATATCTGTTATGCCCTTTCTTGCCCCTACTCCTTTCTTCAGGCCTGGTTACACAGTAGTTCTGTGTCCTTTTCACACACACACACACACAAAGGCTAATACATATAATTGCTCAGTTAGGACAAAAAAGGCTAGGTGCTTAATTACACTAAACATGGTATATTTAGTACAATTTAATACTGTGCAAATTAAGCCTACCAGCAAGTCAGGCTCTCAAAGTAGTAAAAAATTAGGGAAAGAATGTTTCTGGCATTTTATGTTTACCATTTTTTTGTGGGGAAAAAATCCTGGCTGCTCTTGAATAAAAATTTCTCATCTATGCTCACACGCACATAAAATGTGAATAATATTGCCTTTTAGGAAATGAACTATTTAATCTTGATAAACGGCCTTGTCTGAAGCTTGTAACTAATTGATTTTAATCTTGAAATATTTATTACAAGGGAGAATTTACGAAGCTGTTTGTAAAGGAACAGAAGTTTTCCTTGCCAGCAAATATTCCCTTCTTTTGGCACTCCAGGCTAAGTTAGCAACAACATATGAACAACTCCAATTATTTTTGAAGTTAGTTATGAAATATGTTGCATACAGAATATTTAAAAGAAAGGCCATATACAACTGTAGCATGTGTTACCAACAGAAATTTTAAGCTGTCAACAAGTGTTACTTGTCAAAGAGAACTTGCTGCTCTGGGTTATGTGGCAGACTATACACTTTAGTTGCTGCCTTACCACAAACCATGCTGTAGTACTTAATTTTTGTATACTGTGTTTTGGAGCCCAAAGAATCTTTAATCCTTTCCCACACAGTAGAGCAAACTTAATGGGAGGCTCAGAGGGATTACAAAAATGCTGAAACCTGAATTGCATTTTTTTTTCTCCCCCAACTGGGGAGATAGATGAGACTGAGTACGTGACTTCTCAGTCAATCATATTCAGCTGGGGCAGATGGCTTTGCAGGAGAAAGGTACGAGCTGCTGTTTGCTGTCCCTGTGCCAACAGGTGATGTTATCTACTGCTGCACCTCTTGACTCAAATGCAATAAAAGCACAGATTTATGTGTGAGCTGCTTCCTTAGCAAACCACAGGCATGCAGGCATTTCAGCAAGTGCAGAGCCATCACTGCTGTGCTGTCAGCCTTTGCTGGGCTGCTGCAGCTTGCCTGCTCTGCTGCCTCCCTTCCAGAACCTAAGCCATGGCACTGTATGCTGAACTTTGAAATGTAAGGACATTTTTTTAAGCCATTAGCCTTGAATTTCTGAAGTTATGATCAAGCCTTTCCCATGTGCCTTAGACAAAACAAACAGACCTTCCATTTATAGCTGCTAAAAAATTCCCATCTATAAACATCCCCTGCTTCAGCAGAAGGATTGCACCAGTATTTACACACTGACACTCATTAACCCTGTGAACCACAACAGCCTTCCTACAGTGTTCCTCACCACACCAAGTCTAAAGAAAGCACTTCAGCAGCAAGCACTCACTGTAGATCGTTCTCCCAAGTCAGAGACTTCAGTGGTTACCTTTGTGCTCTTTTTTCATCATGCATGGTTGTAGCTTGTACACCACATTTACTCTTCTGGTAGGTGGCTGGAAGCCAGTGCATAGGTCAGTGCCAGGGGATTTTCATTTACCACAGGAAACTTTTGGAGAAAAAGACTCTATGATTTGCTCAGCAACTTGGTTACCCAAAATTTTATTTACCTCTTTAGGTAACGAATTGCAATCAAATTGCCCAGGAAAGAATGTGCATTAAAAAACCAATTTGTCATCAGGAGAAGACAATAAATAGAAATATAAAAGTTGCTTTTCAGCTCCTTCTGAATTATTTGATGTTTAAATTCTGCCTGAAAAACTATGTACTTTGATTCTGACAGGTCCAGCCCTCAAAACCTGACAATTTGTCCTTGTTCAAAGATTCAGTACAAGTCTATATGGTCAGCTCTTTGTTGTGAACTTGAAAACCTTATTACTGCCTTCTGTCTGAATCCAGGAGAAGGCTTAGGGTGTCAGAATGGGATTTATCAGCAGATGTGAGACAACAAATGGGGAAAAAGAAATCACTGAAGAGTAAGCACTGGTTCATCCTGTAACCCAACCATTCTCCGGTTATTAGGTATTTGTGTGTTCATATGGAAACAGTCCTTTGTCACAGCTGGCAGGAAGCAATCACAGGAATAAACCAATTTAAGGAACCTTTTACTGCTATTGGGGAGAAAAAGCATGTAGGAAAGGTTTTCCCTATATAACAGTGCATCGAGATGTGTATGGGGAAGTGCAGTAAGAATTAAATCATAGAACTAAGAATTATAGAAGCAAAATCTGAATGTCCTGCAGACACTGAAAGAACATGGTATTACCCTAAAAATTCAACAAATCCAGCCAAATTGACAACTCTGAACTCTGCCCTCTCCACAGGTGTCTGGCTGCCAGTGTCTGACTCTCAGGGACACCTATGGCTGGTGAGCAGGTTATGTGTGGCTTCCATGCCAAGCCATGTGACAGATGGAATTGCAGTGGCACGGTGCTGGCCTGGGAGGCAGCCTGAATCCTAGTGCCTAGCCTGAAACCTAGGGGTAGCCTGAATCCTACGGGCTAGCCTAAATCCTAGGGGCTGGTTTGAATCTGAGGGACTAGCCTGAAGCCTAGGGCTAGCCTGAATCCTAGAGACTGACCTGAGTCCTAGGGGCTGCCTTCCCATCTTGACAGCTGGTGGAATAGATCCTGCAGACCCATTGCCACTACTTGCAAAACAATGGCAGATTATCATCTTCAGTTTCTGAAGGTATGTGGCATGTCTTGTGTTTATCCCCACAAAGATTTTACTTTGCAGCTCAGAGCTGAGGTAGAAGCGACTGCTCAAATTTCTTCAGGGCTGAAAATAAGGTGACCAGGTTTTAAATTTTTTTTCGAATTTGCCTCACGCAGAGTGCAAAGTTCTGCTCTGAAAAGTATGATGGCATCTTTCCTTGACAGCTCTGTATAAATGTCTGTCTACTTCAATAATCACCACATTTTTTCTTCCTTGGGCTCTGCAGCACAAAGGTGGCCAGACATCTTTTTCCCATGTACTTTACAGAATTGTAATTGTGTGGTGTATAACCCATGAGCTCTAACAAATCCTGCTGAGCCCTGATGAAGATACTTTTTCTCACTCTTGCTGAATTGCTCATCCTTATCATCCTGCCAAACTTGCCAATCTTCAAACTACTTGCTACCTGCTTGTGTGAGGTCTCACTGATAAATTTCAGGGTGAGTGCCCTAAAATTACTCAGGTAAGTAGCTAGGCAGCAGCCTTTCTGCCCTCAAAAGCCAACTATTTTTTTTATGCCACTGTTTATTTTTTGATGGCAGGCAAAAGCAGGAGTGGCCTAACAAGAGAGGGTGCAACACACTCATCTTACCTAGAATCAACTTACTGTCCAAGGCAAGGCCTAAACACGTAAAAGTGCCACCACAGCATAAAAATATGAAAACATTGCAAGACACCAATTTCTTTAGGTCTCAGTTTTAAAAAAATTGATCTCCCAAGAGGGTAACCACTGGAGAAGTAACAATGGTTTCCTGTTTTTCTTGGAAGAAATGCTGCTCATAACTAAAGCTGATGTACAACAGATGGCTTTACATATTAAACACATTAACATATCTAATATATATATATAGGTTGTTATATACACGTGCATAAATATATGAAAAACACAAATCTCTAGATAATAAACGTACCCATCTTCTCTCTTTTGTTACTAATTTGAAGGCTCTAAATGGTTACCTTATTACAGCCAGGGATCATATATAAACACATACATTTTCATGGTTCTTTATTATGGAGAAAAAGGAAAAAAAAGTTCTGTGTATTAATATATTTATATCACACACACACACACACATATAGATATAATCAGGGTTTTTTTCCTGTTGCACCTAGGAAATGGACAGGTGTATCTCACGGGCACACTGCTGAATCTTAACTAGGAAGAAAAATCCCTGATGACACCACAGTCATATTGCATTTATGGTTGCTAATCTGGGCCTCTAACGTATATATACGAATATATATATATATTTATAACCTATGAAGAAGTTCCACATTCGTATCTTCTTGCACTGTGACTATAAAATGTATCTTAAGTGAACGCTGACAAGAATAGAAATGTACAAGAATAAAGGTTATTTTAAGAGCTGGCAACAGTCTTATAGGTTGTTTACCTATTGTCTTTCTTGTTGGATGATGCCAACCAATTTGCAATCCTATTGATTGCAAATATAAAGTCCTATAAAGTGATGTTACTGTTCTTAAGAAGCATTACCTTTTCTCCCCCATGTCCCAAATTGCATATGCTATACACAGCACACTTTATAATAAATATTTTTCATATTCACTAAGGTCAGTTTAATGTTTGTTTCTTTCCAAATGAATATGGATAGCAAATTTTGAAATTATCTTTTACTGCAATGATAAACATACCAGTGTGGTACACAGTAATTAATATAAGTCAAATTGAACCAAAACCTCATCAATAACTTTAGTTCCTTGCCAGATCTTCGTGTTTGTATTAAATGCTGCAGCAGCAGCCTTATTTATTTTTACTCAGGAAAGATTGTTGAAAAACTGCATTTGGCTTCTTAAACACATAGGTTATCCCAGTTCTTCAGAGCTGGAATCAATATGGAAAAAAAATATTTTGGAGACATTTCCCTTATTTTAATTGATTCCATTTGTCTACACAGAATGGGAAAGGAAGTGAAGGAAAGCACACAGCTGAGAAGTTAGAACTATTGGGTATTTTACTTCTGCCTGTGCTTTGCAAATGCTGTTTTCTTTGTTTCTTTGTGTCATAACATCTCATACAACCACTGCTACATGAAGCTTTTGAAGAGACAGGAAATATTAATTTATTGCTACCTTTTGTCTGGCTTTCACTACATAGAAAAGTGTGAAGTAAAGTAAGACAGCTAATAGGTGAGAACGTATCTGAAAGTTATTTCTCTTAAGAATGATAAATTATGTAATTTTGTTAGAACTATGTGCACTTTATCTTGAGCACCTTCATTTGGCCTATCAGAAGCAGGATGATGTATTTATTTAACACTCTCATTAATTTAATCCGTGGGTCTCCCTGAAGAGATACTCTTCAGTGAAAAGAGCAGAGAATCTTATCTATTCCAGCAATGATCTACACAAAAAAATACTGTGGGCATATATATTCATGTGTATTTTGTACATGGTGATCTAAAATAGCAAGGGATTCTTCTTTTTAAACACTACTATTGCTCAGTTAAGGGAGCCCCTTTTTCTTAAAATTACACAAACAAGCTATTCTCTTTAGAGACAACAGGGGCACGACAAACACAGCCTTTGCCCCAAATAGCTACACTTGATGTAGCTTGAAGTAAGGGTTCTCAACAAAGAAAGGAAAATGGGAATCTTTCAAGCCCCTTCCATTCTGAGTTGTTCTATGATTCTAGGAAAGCCTAGTGGACCAGATTATGTGGTCCCTCAGTAAAGTCACAGTTTCACTCCTCCTGGTTCCTGCAACCCACTCAGCCTGCAGATAAAAGGGAGCGTGACAGGGAAAATGCCACCCCAAAAGCATGCAGGGCCCAACAGCAGATGGCTGCAAAGGGGAAGAATCATCCCTCTGCTATTGCAAAGGTTACCTTACAAAGATGTCAGAGAGTGGGCCACAGGAAAGCGAGCAGTGACTGATTTTGAGCTGGAACAGCCTGGTGAAGGTTTGATACAGCACACATCCAAGGAAGAAGCAGGTCTGCAATATAATGCTCTGACCAGGTGTGATCTTTTCATGCTTTCAGCATCCTGGCAATCTCCAGGTTCCCGTCTCTCCTCCTTCCTTATTTGTTATCTGCTAATGTTATCTCGGGATCTTGCTTTTACTCTTGCATTTGCATAGAAAGCCTCGACTTTCACAGAGCAGCTCAAACTCCTTGAAAAGCCAAACAGAGAAGAAGCAGGTCTTCTGAAGAGTCAATCCCATGTGAGTAAAGGGGAAAATACGGCCTTGTCTTCTCTCAACATAGCATGCAGAAGAGAAAAATCACTCAGTTAAGATGCTGAGTGTGGTGAGGAAAGGAATTTAAAACATTAGTACTTGAAAATATAGAGACAAAGACCTGGATAACATTGTGCTGAGTGTGGTATAACAGGTAGTCTAGTAATGCTGAGACATTTGGTATGTAAATACCCAGACCATTCACAGAGGACCCTATGTTTTGCAGCAACTACATAAGCAGAATTCATCAATGCCAATGTGAGTGCCTGCCTTACTTTTGTCAGTAGTATAATACAACAGCCACTGTCGCAAAACACACATTCTGCACTAGGGCCATGAAAGTACTGTAATGTTTGTGTATTGCAGATACACTAACTCCACAAAACATACAAAAACTAAATTGTTGTAAGGAAAATACGACATTTTACTCTTCAGCATCTTCTTGGATTACTACTTCTGGAGAGACTTTGGAATGGAACACTGAAGAAAATGTAGTCATTATAGACAGGTATAAGCAGATATTAAATATGCTTACTGAGTAGTGTGATGAACTAATTCTGTGGCCCTAATAAACTTTTATACTGTGAACTACTGCAGTGCTAAAATAAGCTGCCACAACATTATGACAACAATGATAATTTATAGACCACCTTTTATAACATTTGTATTTTAGATGCCAGAAATGCGATGTACTGAAAGAATCAACTTTAGTCTTATTTCTCCTGTGAACTGGGGAACTTGGCTGCTGGGCAGAGCTGCAAAACAGTTACACAAAGATGTATATGGCATGTTTGTAGATTAATGTCTTTCAGGAAATTACTTACCCTCCTCTGCCCCCCTGCCTTTTTTTTTAATAATGCCCATCACCTTCTACATTTATGCTCCCTCCCAGTTCCCAAAAATACCTGGTTTTGTCCCAAACCACTGGAACTTAGAGAAAGTTCCAGAGCATCAAATGGTACATGGGCTGCTCTGTTTTTAACTGAGATATGCTTGTCTAAATGATGATTGTTTAAAGCCTTGAAAAGCTTTGTCTTCACAGCATTTTTAAGTGAACATTACAAAAAGTAAGTGCAAGGGCAAAAGTACATAAAGTATGCTCACTGGGAAATGCTGAACTTCAGGACTTGAGACATCGTAGGACATTTTAAGACAGCAGGTACCAAGAAGCCAAGGAGTGAAAAGCAGGAATGGCTGGACGTGGTTCTGGGAAGATGCATACAGGAAAAATGCTTGCACAGATCAAAAGCAGCCCAGGAGTGAGCAAGGCCATAGTGGTGGGAACAGCTAGAGCCACTGATTCTTCAGTGAAGAAAACACTGTGGCACACAGCAGTGCTGATGGCTCCAGAAAATGCATTTTAGTTTGGCAGCAGGGAAAACCTTGGCCACTGCTGCTTTTGAAGCCAGCAGCTGTTCTGATCCCAGTGGTGTCCATGCTCACGTCCATTCAGAGTCCATCCCTGTAGTATCTTGCACAGCACAGTTGTCACCAGTGCACATTTGCTACACTTTCACTTCAAATTTTCTGATCAAGAAGCTTTCTCAGTATCTGCAGTACCAAAGCGTGAGGCTGCAGGAACACCTGCAGTAATAACTCCACGAGACAAATGGATAACAAGTGCACAACATGTATTGTGCTTGAGGACTCTCCTGTGGGAGCTACCTCTCTCTGCAGCATCCTGCCCAATATTTTATAGGAAGTATATATAGGTGGCAGAAGTACAGAGATGTATAATTACTCTCACAGCTCAGATCTTTGATTACTCGCTTAAACAAAAGAATTATCTGTAGCTAGCAGGAAAACTGCATCAATTAAGACAGGTTGGCACAATCACCTATTACAGAAACATGCGTCAAATATTTTTCCAGTGTAACACACCGTGTACATTTGGTAAGGGAATACCATATTAACTAAATAAACTTGGATTTTTTTTTTCTTTTTTTTACTCTGATCTTATCCAAAACACCAAACATAAAGGGGAAAAGTTCAGGTGACTCAGAACTGTAATATTGTTTAACCAAGAAATTTAAATTTTCTGTTTTGGTAATGTCCTTTAAGCAAGAATAATGTTTTAAAAAATGCCTTTTAATCTCCTACTGAAGCTATGTTTGGGGACATGAAAGATAGAGCGACCTGCTGAATTTTGGATTTGAATGGATGGTAGCCATAGTTTAATTATTTGGTAATATGTCTGCTTCAAGACTCCAAATTGTCCTTATCAAAATTCCTGGTGCTGGTTATAGGATGACATCAGGTACATTGCATTTTGTAAAGCGGACAGGTGCTTCATTACCATTTTAAAGTAACAAGGCCTTTTGTGTTTTAGGAAAAAAAAAAAGTCAATTCTGTAACATACAATTTTTCCAAGACATTTCCAAGAGATAGAGAAAATTAATTTTCCCCTGTCCTCCAACAAGGTTATACCCGACGATTAAACTTAATTTTATATGAGGAACAATTTACTTTAAGGTTCCAATACGTCTCTTCCTCTGCACTGATGCTGCCTTACATACACCTCAGATGTGATTACAGGCTGGGCTTTTCTCTGTGCCCATCCAAATTACAAAATTAAATCTGAAAGAGCAGAAATAACAAATTGAATTTATCTTTAGAAAATATAGGTGTATTTACAAACATAAATTTTGTATTGGATTTTTTTGATTCAATCTGCATCTTCGCCCAGAAAGGAGCACCCCATCAAGGCAAATACATGTTGAGTCCCTACTGCAGTGGTTAGGAGATCTTTAAGTGTATCAGGACAGGAATAAATTTTTATTTTTGTGCATTAAAAAAACTTCCTTTTTTTGGCAAAATTCTTACAGATTACTAAAATACAGTCATCTGTTCCTGACAAAATCATACAGACAATTTCCTTGTTTATCTTACTTTCTGTGATGGAGGATATCCAAAGATTTCTTTTTTCTTGCTCAGCCATCATTCTTGGTTTACCATATCTAAACCTCCAAGCTTCAAAGAGCATTTTTCTTTTCCTCTTCTCTTTTGGAAGAGTTCCAGTGAAAGCCATACAAAAAAACCTCATTGCCTGGACTGTCTATACTCTTTAAAAACCTGAGTAGGAAGCCAATGAGAAGAAAGGACATTAATGTTTTAGGACCGAGGATAGACTTGTGGAATTTCAGTCAATGTTTGGGCCTGTGAGTTCTCACTTGTTATCCATTTTGCCAGGGTCACCCTGAAATCACTTCTCAGGTCCAGCTCAGTTTCCAAACAACAACCAAACATGACTTTGATCTACTTGACTAAGCAACCTCTGCGGAGCCATAACCACAAACAGAGCGAACCACTCTGACCCTCCTGAAGTTACTCCAGGTGAGGGTGGGAAGGCTTCTGACTTCCTGCAGCCTCTCCCCTGGGGCAGGAATTGTTCCCCTTGCCTTTCAGTGCCAAGGCAAACATTCCCTGCAGCACTACACCAAGCTGAGGCCAAGCCCTTCTGCTCGAACCTGCCCACATTTAGGGTGTCCTGCTATCACACTGCTCTTCAGGGGTACAGCTCACACTCAGTCAGTTCCACACACAAATGGGTTAACTTCCCAGTGCTCCTCTGCCCAGCCCTTTTTACAAACAGTAAGAAAAATTAGCGCGGGAGAAAATAATTATTTGCAAACCCTGCAGCTTTTGAGAAGGAGATATCCGTGTTTGTGTGGATATAGGGTATAGCTTACATTAACTTGTTTAATTGGACTAAACTAAAGCAGCATTTTTTCTTTTTTTTGGCAAAGATAAATTACTGGGTTTAGCACAGCTGGTAAGAGCTAATTCTGTACAAAGAGTTCTTTTCAGTAGTGTGGGTGGCAAAACACTTTCAGCAACTGGCCTAATTAGTTCTTCCTTCTTGCAATAGCACAGGACAGTTCAAAGAAGAAAAAAAAAAAAGAGATTGTAATGGAAGATGTGGTATAAAATCATCCTGTTTGCTCTTCTGGTTTTTCCAGTCCTCCCTTATTTAATGTCACACTAGGCGGAGGCTTGCCCTAATATTTTGCAGCACAGATAATAATTAGGAGTGGGAGGTTAGCACTTACTCCAAACACAGGCAGGGAGCAATGTCTGTTCCTCTGCACATGCCAGAGTAGAGCATTCCTCACCCAAAACACCCCGGCCAAACCCAAGCAGCAGAGTGATGGATGCACCACAGAGGGCTTTCCCCTCGGCAGAGCTTCCCATTCGGCTTCTGGGTGGTTTGTTTAGCACAGACTGGGAAGCCCGAGCTGCCAACGAGTTGCACTCCCCAGCGCACCCTCTCTGACACGGATCATTTATGTGACAAAAGGCAACGCGGGTGCCAAGTACAATCATTTCAGCTTCACTGCTCCCGATGTACAGCCCACCAGCTGCAGTGCAATAACCCACTGCCCCAAACAAGCACCGATTCGAGCACACAGACACCTTCCTTTCCATATGAGCTGGCCAAAAGCACTCGGGCTCTTCCACCAGCAAACACACACACACACACTCCAGTGTGCAAATGCTCTGCAGCTGTCAGCAAGATACACCTCCTACCAGATAAAAACTGAGCTTGGCGAGATCCACTTGACCTTCGGAATGTCAGTGAGATAAAGGGTAAAAGGCCAGGAAGGGCACAGATGTTCGAATTTACCTTCATTATAGGCCACCTAGGGATCTGCTGGAATTTTTTTTTCTAGCTCTGTTGTTTTGAATAATGATTCTGGAGCTGTGCTTGAGTGAGTTACAAATCTATTAAAAAAACAATTCAAATTGTTACTAGCTATTACCAATATTTCTTTTTCTCCTAACTAGACTGAATAGAGGCAAGGTTATGTAAAACTTCTGTCAGGAAAAACTGAATGTGAAGGGGAAAAACAAATTAAAAGCAAAGAGTATTTTATGAAGACAAAATGACCAGCTAATAAGGAAACCCTCCAGATAGCTTAAAGAAAAACCCAGCAATGAAACTAAACAATAACAGTGTTTACCTGTACCTACAGTTCCTAGTTTGTTGTTGTTTTTTAAAAATTATTATTTTTATATTTGCCTATTTGTTTCTGTTGGCAGCAAATGGAAGATGGAGGGCTACTCCTATAGATAGTATTAGTCAGTCTGATTAAAAACAAGAACTAATAGGACTTCTTAGAATTGCCTCGTGCTCATTTACAGTTTGAACAGCCTGATACTGAGAATAATATTTTCTAATACACGTTTCTCCATGGCAGTTGTTAGAAAGCCTATGGAATTCCTGGTCAATGGAACATTGAAGTTGGAAGACGAAGCTGAAAAAGACTATTTAAACACATGTTGTGGGGACGGCAGGGACAGGAGGCAGTTATTGGGAATAAACTGAATCTAGGAATTTGTCAGTGAGGAATCCTGTCTGAAATAATTTCTAATACAGCACCTTCCTCTTCCTGTGGCTTGACACCTTAAATATTTCTTCATTTTCTTTCCATTTTTCTGTATAAAAACATTGGGGAAAAAGAAGGGAAACTGACTAAATATAAACAAAAACAGTGAAGCTACTGCACACAAGCTATTATGTAAAGCAGAGATCTGTCCTTTATCTTTCAGTATTAATTATCTCAGAGTTTTAGCAAAAGGAGAGCAAGACTAACTGGTAAGAGATTCAAAATTATTCTTTAATGTATAAATTGTATTATTTCCTTTAACAAACATGTGCATTCAGAAATTATTTTGCTCATTCCATCTCAGTTTGTTTATTTTTCTATTCAAAAATACTGTGTAAAAACCTTACATATAAGCCTGCATACAAAAGAAAGCTCCCTCTGGGAAAAAACACAGGAAAGTGAGCCAGTAGATGGCATTGTGGCACTTCAAAAGACATTCCAGAAAATTCCATTTAAAAAACATGCAAGCCTAAGTGATGTGTTTAACCACTTACTGCTTAACCAATGCAGTATTTTACTCCTGCTCAGTGCTCCACATGCACAACCGAATAAACAAAACTGCATGATGTAACTCCACTGTCACACTAGCCCTGAAACAAATCTTGTCTGCTCTGGTTCCCAAATCCAATTAGCTCCATATGCTAGATTTACAATCCTAGTCTTGAAAAGATGATCCTTATTTGATGATTAATGTCCCACAAGCCATGGCCATCATAGGTATACTGGAAAAGATGTGATTAGTGGAAAAATATTTACTAAAATGGAATCACATGCAAGATCTTACAATCAATGCAGATGATACTATTTCCTGCCACACAGCAACTTCTGTGGATTAGATACTCCTTAAAAGTAAATTTCTTAAGTATTTTCTGAATATTACCACTTTGTTTCAATTAAGCTGCTGATACACCCTCACAGCTAGAGATGAGAAGACTGTAGCAACCCAGCAGTTTCTTGTGCAACACAACAATTCTCTTTTGCTCAAGCCACACACATTTGAAATAATTTTGCAGAATTCAACATACAGAAGAACTTGTGAGTTTAAGAATTATATTCCATACACTGGCAAACTTCTTTAAACTGAAGCTAGACTTGCGACTATCAGTACTTTATCTGCAAACTACTTTATAGGTAAACCTGCTTTACCTTGATCATCTTTGAGCAGGGGGTTGGAGCAGAGACTTCTGGAGGTCTCTTCTAGTCCCAGGTATTCTGTGAGGCTTATATATCAATGCCCCTCATGACATTAGTCTTTAAGAAAAGGTCTAGTTTCACTATAGTATTCATTTTGTCAGGAAGTTCTAAAAATCCTTGTACCAGAAGGAAAAACTTTCAGGATAGTGTAAATCAATCTGACTACCTTAAGGACTCTAATTAAATTCAATAGCATGCTCTAGGCATCCAGTTGTATATAGTCCTTTCTTTTTTCATGCCACTTTTAGAGTAAACTAAAGCAGATTAGATTTCCTGATGGAAAAAATTCAACTTCAGGTCTCCACTGCCTGATAGTGTAACACTTGGATTAAGAAACAAAGAAGGAACTAAAACATCATCCACAAATTAATAGATCAAATATTTTCACAAATTTAATGTCTACAAAAACATCTTACTCACTTGAACAATGCTGGGGTTTATATGTGAAAATTCCCTTTTTTGATTATAAATAGGTTTTAAAACCACAGAAGGATACAAGAAACATGTTTCTTTCATCCCCTATAAAGTTACAAGCATTACTGTGAAAGTTTAGATATTAAAAATGGATGTTACCTTTGTGGAATAGAGGTGGTCAGCTGGGCTGGAGCACCCAGGAGAAGAGGGAAAACAATTCCTTCCTCTTATTGTCACTTCTTTCAATGTGATCCCATCCTTAGAGGTAGATGACAAGTGTCACAAACCCAAAAGCATTCCAAAGAGAATAGAATGGTGTAGGGGAGAACATAAGTACTGATGACTGGATCAATTAAGGATCCACTTTTTCCAGTATTTTGCCCCCACCATAGTCCGCAAGCAGTTCTTCAGGGAAAGGGAGCATGAATATGACACACATGCATACATCCTTCTGCTGAAATGCCCCTTCTGCTTCCAGTGACAACTTTTTGGCAACTTTAGGGCCATGTAACAGTAACATCATTTTAACAAACTTGATTAATTTGTCTTATCCCCATTTGAACTCATCTACCTGCTGGCCTTTCCAGCATGCAAGTGGCAATGAGTTCTACCATATAAATGTGCACTTGGCACTTCTTTTGAACTCTCAAGCTTAGTGGTCGATCATTTTGCTTTGACCTTGTAAAGCATTCAAAACAGTAAAAAAAAAGTCACTCTACTTCTATTTTCCTCAGAAATGTCTTTCTTCTGTGGGAGTTTTCAAGTGGTCTATTCCTCATACCCAGGTACCAGGAAGGAGGATAATGCAAAGAAAGCAGTCAACCAGCTAACATCCATGTGGTCAGGAGCAGATGAAACAAGATAATAGCAGATACCATCTCTAAACAGGCTGGAAGTGCACTATGACCCCCTGCAACCCATCTGACAGTAGAAGTAGAAAAAGGTGACCTGACTGCTTTTACTATTGTTAAAGCAGAGTCATTCAGAGTACCCAACTGTGTCCAGTGACCACACTCTGGGTCATAAAATCTGCTGTATTGGAGTGGACTTTTGGAGTAAATACAGTGTGACCTTGTATGGTAAACTTGGGAGTGTGGTGGCTCACAGGCAAAGAAAAGCATCCTTCACCATCTTATTTATGATGTGTGTTTGGTCTTGTATCCTGTGAGGCTTGGTGATGGGGACTGACACAGAACCAGCAGGAAGATGATACTGGGTCACCCCAGTTTTGCACTCTGGGAAACCTACCTGCACCTTGAAATTGTTACAGGCCTCTCTTGCCTGCATCAAACTGTGATTTGCAGGGGACACCACTTACATGTCAGAGAAAAAAACAATTTGGTCATTTTCTTGTATTCATGTTACTCTCTCCTATCATGAGAATGCTTGATGAGGAAAGCAGGCCTGACCAAGGACAGACACTTTTTGTGGAAAAAGTATGTTTCCTTCTAGCTGAATCCACAGAATCTGATTTCTTTCCAAACCCATCCAAGTGCTTGAACTTTTTGTCTTGAAATTTGGTTCTTCTCATGCAGCCAGTGCTTCAATAGAATCAGAGCTGGAGCATATATGCAAAAGGATTCATACTCTGATCATGCCAAGTGGTATTTTCTTAGCCCATTCAGTGGCTCCAGATGCTGGGCTCAGCCACATCTAAACACATCATGCTGTATCCAGTATCTGGTTGTTTTAGAGAATGGCAAATACAGCTAATCCCAAAGACAAGAGATTTTTTGAAGATGATTATTGTTTCAAAAGTCCACATTATAAACACATGGTACAAATTTTGAAACTTTAAAATGGGCTTAGTGCTGATTCACCAGAGCAGTGGTCACTGTTTAACCTACAGCACCAGTCAATGGGGATTTTCTCCAATACTAAAGAAATGGTGACAACTGTGGTTGTGTCACAGGCTTTCATTGCTCTTCCTGACCAAAATTAGAGTCAGGAAAAAACTCAACCAAGCCTGCTCTTACTTGCACAGGCATAAGGACGATCTGAGCTAGACCTCCCGCTAACGTAGTCCCTGAAGTGTTCCACTGCTTGTAGGATTGGTAACTATTTGTGAAAGAGCAACTTTCTAAACCATGCACACACATACAGGCACGGAGCATCTGGATCAGGCAGGGAGCTCAGGTTTACCATTCCCTCAGGCTGGAGGCATCCCAATTACAACATCTGTCCAGAAGGAGAAACAGATGGCAAACTTCTCCAGACTTTTCTGCCTGCCTGACCTGATGTCCTTTACACCAGTCACTTGGGCAGATAAATAATAATAAATAAAATTAATAAGGCTAATTAAACCCCCTGGGTAAATTAAAGAGTTAATTATGTGACAGTATATCTCAGTCCTAAATATTAGGCTAAATCACTGGGGCTCTCTATGCACTCGCTAAAAAAAGCGGACTGACAGGAAAAGTATTATCCTCAAGATATTATATTCATTAATTTGCTGAACAATTGCAGGGTTAATTGACAATGTCTTGCCATTTTTGAAAGCAGTTTGACAGATTTTTCCAGGCACTCCAACCCTGCCTACAGCAAATCTGTGTGAGTTACAGTAACATCTACTGCTCACAAGTAAAAGAAAAAGCTCTCAACTCAGCAAGAATTGTGTTTCTTAAAAAATAATTTAAAACGTCTTACAAACTGGTGCATAGGTTTTTCTGTACAAATCAGCATTTACAAACTAATATTTCTCACTTTCTTTCAAGCTCACAATCCAATCAATAATTACATTAAAATACACCAGCAAGGATAAAAACCCACAAAGTAGAGCTAGCCAATTAGGAAGTTCTTTAAGCTGTAAGCATGCAAATCAAATAGAACTAATAAGTTAAAATTTTTAATCTTGATTTTTGAGTGTTCTTCTCTCTATAAACTCAGTCTTTAACTGTACTATTAGTTATAGAGAAATTCTTCTAAGTGACATTTAAACCATTTTTCTAAACCTAGTAGGATTTTACAGTTATATTGTCTGCATTTGTGCTGGTAGTAATTTCTGAAGCTGCCATTTCACTTTTACAGCAGAATAAAGATACTATGTTCTCACAAGTTCCTACTGGACACCCGGCAACCACCTACAAAAGAACACCCAATTAATGGCTTCTCTGGAAGAAAAGCTATAGCTTGAGTGCAAGTCTTTCTGTTTAGCCACCAGGGAATCAATTCAGGAGAGGAGAGTTGTAAATGTTTCAACTACAGGGTAAACTTACACAAGATCTTTTAAGTGATGAGGTAACCATAATCATCAAACCATGGGGCCCAGCAATATAGAAAAGGCAATTTCCTAAATTCACATATCCACAAACTTTCATTTTAAAGTTCAGACCGGACAGACCAGCAAGCTACCACGAAAAAAGGGAAGGGATATTCAGAGTTGCTGCCAACTCTGGTGTTCCTTGGCCTTGTGTTGGCTACAGACCTCACCACCCACTGTTCTTTACTGGCCCTCACTTCCAGTCCCAGTTTAAACTACCTTTTAATGAACGCAGGCCAAAAGCTACACAATGTGATGGCTGCAAACTGAGGTCACTTCTTCCCTGCAAAATCACACTGTAGCTTGTCCCAGGGGGTGACAAATACCTGCCCATCTCTCTAGTTTATATACAAACCCTCCAACATGTATAAACTGGAAGCACCCGCCACAGGAGCTTGTATCGCACTCTGTTACTTTGTCCCAGCTGATGTTAAGGGACACAAGTTCAGTTTCTGAAACTGAGGGAGATGTTGAATTGTTAAAGGATATTGTAAGAGATGGACTAAAACTTGCCCTAATTACTACAGCCTGCCTGAGTCAATATGCAAGTGTTACACAGCTTCCCATGCAAACTGAAGACATTAATCTTAGAAATAAGAATGATAAATGCTGTGCTTTCATCAAAAAAAGCTTTTTCTTTGAATTTCTAATTAGGCAATAAAAATGTATTAAGCATTTTAAGGAAAAACTTCCTCAGGAAATGCAGTGATAACACATATATAATTTTCTGTGGCTCAGATGGTATTTGACATAATGTCTCTTTAGGACCCTCCTTCCCTCCAGCCAGCTAAACTCTCATGCCTTAATTCCATAGTGATTTCAAGTTTCCTTTCATTAGGAGGGTTATGAAGAGCCACGAAGTAACTCCTTAAATTGTAATCCAGTTGAAAAAGCCCAGAGAAAAACAGTCTGAGGAGATGCAATGTGACGCTTGGCTCATGTCAGATTGAGTTTTCTACTTTATGCTTTTATATCCAAAGAGTATATGAAGATATTTTCAGAATGCATTTTCAGTCTTTTTCTTACTCTACTTTCCTTTAAAAAAGAGGTGCAGCCCATGCACATTATACAGCCACGAAGTAACCCTGCCAAAGAGATATCACTCTTACAGAGAGGATCTTGAGGAGTTTGTTCATGCAAGAATCTGATCCAGGAGGGAAGCATAATTAGGTCACTCTGAATCAGACAGCAGACCTGAGGCTTTTGAGAATGTGCTTGTAAAGTGATACTCAGTCAAATGCCACAGAATAAAATTATAGTGTTCAACAGCATCCAGTGTCCCACTGGTTCCACGTTAAAGGAACTGGGGGAAAGGGAGCTATTTCCTAATGTGGTGGCAAATCATCCCGTTGTGGTCTGTTCAGTAACACCCTCAAAGAAGACCAGATACAAACACGACTGAGGCCACAGCTAACGTAAACAAATAAACCAAAACCAAACCCAACACTAGCCAATGTCAGACAAGAAAGAACATCATTGGGATGCTAAAAAAGGTACTGGCAAAAAATGGCAATCATTAGAAAAGATCCATTATGTTCATACGAGGCATGAACACATAGCTTTCCACCTATTTCCAAACACAGTAAGACTCTTGGAAGGCAGACATCAATTACTACTAAGTTAAATGATGGGAAAGAAAATGCTACATATGAGTGCTTAGAATTTTAACACATTGCTTTTATATCCAAAAAGGGCCATCTCTACACTATTAAATGCTGAGAACATCAATTTTTACTGAACGTGTTTTGCTTCTCCTTTAAAAATGTAAGAAAGAAAGAAGTGCCTGACATAGAGAATTGGTCTCCTTTTGCCAATAATGCTAGTCAATATTAGCATGTAAGTTTTTAATGATTCACTACACTGTTTGATTATCCACTCCCAAAACCCTCCTTAATTAGCGGAAATATTGATTTTACAATGTTCAGTCCTACTAGCTTAAGAAATATGAGCTGATAAACCTAGTCCTGAATAATAAAAAATGAAACTGATATAGTAATAAAATTGTAACAAAGCAAAAAGTGCCCTCCTGGACCTAAATTGAGTTGCAGTAGATAACATTTTAAAATTTTAGTCTGAATCCAGCTGAGGCAGTCATTTATGGAATGCTGCCTTGCCAAGCAAGTCACCAAGAGCTCCTTGAGAAGATGTGATTGTACTGTTGCCACAACATATATTCTCCCCAGAGTATAATAGAGTCATAGCACAAAGCAAATGGTGCCAAAGGTCTAGCTGACAAGCTTTTCCTATCAAGGAGAAAAACCACCTGGTCCAAATGTAGTTTTTTAAAAAAGAATGACAGAAAGTTAGTGCTTTTTCATTCAGCATACAAAAAATGTTTCCAGACTTCTATCTCATAAAAATTAAAATTCTCCTTTTCTTTTATAAGCATAGGAAATTCTGAGCATCCTTTCTGTCTTAGAAACCATAGTACAGCTACAGCCAATGGACATATGTTTAACATTAACAGATACACTCTTAAGTCTGCAGGGACAAGCGTAATATGTCAATGTTACCGTCTGTTTTACAGCAGACACAACATTGCCAGTAATTCCTGAGATCAAATTGTAACTATTTAGGCTATAGAGCCTTCACTTCTTTTAAATTCTGTATTTACACAAGCATTTTTGAAATAAAATGTTACCAGCCTTTTATAATAAGACTAAGTGCCCAGAACTATCACTTAGAGGAAGACACTTGTTCCTGTTTAAGTTTTAGTAAAAAAGGAGGACACACATTCAACACTACCCCTTTCCCTCATTTCTGTAAAGGACCTACCTACATCGCCAGGTCAGCACTCATAGAAAAGGAAGGAGCAAACAGTTTTATGTAAAAAGAACATATTTTAATCCATTCTTCCTTGTGAGCAAGTGTATCTTTTGGAAAAGGTAAAAAACATGTCTTAGCTGTAAGTAAGTCCTTATGTAAAGAAGTAAAGCAAATAACTAAATCCTGGCTAATATTTGACAGTTGCTGCCTTATGGAAACACTGAGGTCTGCAAGGACAGTGGCAGAATGATTAAATGGTAAACCACTATGTCAGCTGTTGAAGAGATTAAAAACCAACAGCCTGTGTAACAGTAATAACAAAAAAGACCAATAGGACAACAGCAAGTGGTCGCATCAGCATTAACAGAAACGTTTGTAAAAGAGGCTTTAGTTACTATTTCAGCATCAAAGCAAGAACCTTAATTCTCAAATGACCCAAGATGTGGAAGGCAGTGAGACCTACTGAGGTGCATCCCATTTGACAAATCATGCTTGTCCAAATATCAACTTGGGAACTCTTTTTCCCACCCCCCTCCCTTTTCCTTTTAGAGTGATTTCTGGCACTGCTGGTGTTAGTGGCTGGTTCTGAGGGTTGCCAGAGCACAAGCCCTCCCTGCTGCCAGCGAGGAGCAGCCCTGGGGCCTGGGCACCTGTTGGGAGGGGACCCTGCAGAGCAGCTCCACACCTGCTGCTCCTCAAAATAAGGGTTATCAGGTGGTGCTGCGGGGGCACTGACATGTCCATAAGGCTTGCTGTGAGTCATATACACAGTGCAACACAGCCAGGACTCTGAAATGTTACCTCAGGCAGAGCAAACACTGACACATTGCCTTCCCACTTGCAAGAACCCACACTCCAGGCCATGACTCCTTTCCTTCTTCAGAAAAATGCATCCCAAGCAGAGTCAAAAACAAATAGTTGGCCAAGCTATGGAAAGTATTAAACCCCTCCCATGACAGTATATATGGCCAAAGGAAGTTTTCCTATGGCTGCCGATTTCAGTCCCACTTACACCAGAACAACTGTTCTTAGTTCAATGCAAAAGGTAAACAGGGGCAGTGCCAGTGTAAGCTCAATCCTAAAAGACATTTAATGAAGAGATGTATGGGCTGTCAGCATCAGTCAAGAGCTGCCACATGGTGCCTCTCCCTGTTGTCAACAACAGACAACTGTGAGAAAGGCAGCCAGAGGGCAGGCAGTTTTGGGAGTTTCTTGGTCTAGGCTAGACCAAGTACACAACTACAGTCACCCCGGGCTTCCAACAGTTTAAAAGTTTTCCTTCTGTTTTAACTTTAGGTGTTTTTGTTTTCCTTCCATTGATTTTATTGAGAAGATTACTGGTGAAAACCAGATCTATCAGAACTTGCTTCTGTATATAAATTACACCTTCAAAGGTCATCTAGGACCTGCCAAATGAGTCATTAAGGCTCCTAATAAAACTAAATACAGCATGCTGTTTGTACTGATCTTTAGCTCTTTACTTGAAAAAATCTACATTCTGTAATTAGTAGAATTTACTGAGAATTTAATGCACAGGACAGGCAGATGCATGGACTTAATTAATAAGGCAAATAATGCAAACAGAAATAAAATATTATCTACTTAAAAATAATTAGATAAATAGATTCCTATGGAGAAAGCAGTTGCCAGGTCATAATCCATACAACTGCAATAACTGAAATAAAATGGGTGCTGATTTTTATCCATTGCTACAGCTCCCAATTCTGACATTTTTTAGTGCTTTGTACTAAACATTTCATAGTATTTTCAGCACTACAAACTTCTTTCTTAAATCACTAATTCAGAAAAAATACATTTAGTTCTGTGACACCACATTTCGTCATAGGTAGTTCAAAACATTCTGCCAAGTGGATCAGTTAATTTCACAAGTTTGCTGTGATGCAATGCAACGAGAACAATTTTTTAAACTCCTATCTGGTTAAACTTTCTGGTAGAGATTTTGCGCACTTGCATGTAAACAAAAAAAATTATTTTTCAGCCATTAGAACCACTTGGCATTGAAAAGGATGTTGTCAGCACTCACAAGCTACTTTTAGTTCCTGCCAGTAAGATCCATGCTGCTGTCTCTGAGTCAGGATACACAAAGTAAACTGATAAAATTTTAGAAAGTAAATCAAGAGGACCAATGTGCTGGTTTTCCATTAATTGATAACAATCACAACCCATCACAACCAGGCAGTGCATAAATGAAGGTGAAATGCTACTATTTTGTCTAAAACATTCTTTACCAATTATAACTTTTGTCATTATTTTCTTCTGTTGATGTAAGTTCCTGAACCAAAAAGGACAAGGCTGATAATTGATTTACGACTGAACAATTAAAGACTTCCCAAATTTTGAAAACTTCCAATAGTTGTAGAAGATGAGGTTGTGGATGAATAATGCCAGAGGCTGTGCATGTATGAGGCAACTATACACTTCACCAATTTCTCCAAATTGCATCTCTTAAAGGATGATATATTGTGGAAAGGAGATATGGAAATGACTGCATTTTTTTCCAGAAATCTATTGCCTCTCCAAGCAGGCATTGTTCCATATGGTATTATTCTAGGTGCACAGGTACATATCTACTGACTAGATTTTCTTGGAGGCTTAAGCTCTTAAGCATGAGACCAATGGTTCAAAAACACAACTACAAGCCAAGTGGAACTACTGCCATTATTTCTTATTAAAAAAAGAAATCAATTTCTCTCAGTTATAATGTATTGATACAACCTTACAGCAGTTTCTCAGGTTAAGGGAGACAAAAAAGTGAGTACGTTTTTACAGTGTTACTTTTCCCACAGTCTTTGATACATGGATCCAGGTCAGGAAGGTAACCAACAGGAGGTAGAAGAAACGGCTGCCTTGGCTAGTTCTTGTTCTTTTGCAGTGAGTGCCAACTCACTGCATGGCTGAAGCACTTCAAATAGATTCCCTGTTGTTATTCTTTGTGTGTCATGAAAAATATGCTGAAGGACAAGGATGTCTGAAGTGTTCTATTGCCCCTGGTCTAAAGATTCACTTTATACTTTGCTGTTATCCAGCATGAATTCAAATCACAATAAAGTGGACATAAATTACTCACTCATAAAATTCAAAACTGACAAATTCAAACATTTATTAAAGGTATGGAAATCAAAGAAAAAACACAAGCATGCAAGTATCTCCATGAAGGTAGGTTACACCAAAGATACCTCACCTTTTCCTTTCCTTACAAGCCAGGTTTCCAGCCTTTGTCCGTGTCCTCCCTTCTTGATGAAATACTTTAGTTTTCACAGCTGGTTCATGACTGCAAACACATGCACTCACTCTACCTCTGTGCAATGAATGGTATCCAATCTCTCTCTCTTCAGCAAAGCGTAACTTAATATATTAACTTGTAACTTCTATATTGTGTGTCAAATGCATGATAAATGTTGGTGCCCTGAAACCTAGCAGCATCTTATCATGCAAAACTAAACAAAATTCACCCAGCAAAATACTACTGTCTCATGCCAAATACATTAAGAACAATGTCATACTGATAAATACACTCATCTTTTCACCTTTGTAAAGGAAATGCAGGGGTTCTGACTCCAGGAGGTCAGAACCCTTACTGACCTTCAATGGTCATGAGACCATCTCTGTGGCAGCAGAGAGTGCAAATATTTGTAGAGGCTCTTTTCTCCTCACATTAACTAAGACACAAAGTAGAATCACACATCTACTTCTTATATATGTTCATTAACTGAGTAACTTAAACCAGGTTACATTTAGTAGATGCCTTTTAACACATAGCTCAAATTCTCGAAGTTGTTTTCCTGCTGTATTTTCTGAGACAGCATAAAGTGGCCTTGAAATAAGTAAAAAAAATACCACCAACACAACAGGGCAATATAATACAGAATCATGCAGCATATCTGATAAAACAATTTCATATGGAAGAAGGATCAAGAACAACCAAACAGCTATATTTTAGAAAAATATAATTCACAAGTTAGAGCAGAACTTGGGCAGTTCTAAATTGACACTTTCTGCAGCAGAAATATTGCCTAAGCTCTTTTAGAGCCTGCATGCCACAGCAAATATTTTCATTTCACTGCCCTTGCTAGGCAACTCCCCAACATAAAGTGTATGGTAAACCAATTCTACAGTAATATCAAGCCTGGAATATTTATTAAAAATATTTGCAATCCATGAAAGCAAACTCTTAATTCCACACATATTCAAACCATGAACTTCATTCTGTGTATTAAATAACACAACAGAATCTCATCTAAAACAGGTTTTCATGTAGGAGAAGAGGAGGTGGTGGTGAGTGGGTGCTCTTCTCTACATTATTACTAAGATTTGACCCTTTGAGCCATCACTGACTAAAACTAGCACACTTGATTTCCAACTTCTTCGATGCACTGCTCTACAGTAGAATTAGCGGCAGGATTTACAACCATTATAAAGTATTTTCTTATGAGAAAGAAAAATGGCATATTAGGACATAAGTTGTAATTCTGTGTGTACTTTTCTCTCTGATATACCTAACATTGTGCAGGCCTCAATGACTACATCTTTCCATCTGCACCATCAAAAATCAGGATATATGTCTACCTACCACTTTAGCCTCTAAATAATAGAAATGTTAGTGCGGAAGAGGCTTTGTCGTTGTGGTGCTATGTAGGACAGCTTATATAATAATACCATTACATTTCCAGGTCTCACTACTTCGGAATACCCAGCCAACAACAAAAAAAGTATCCTTGCATAAGTTACGATTCTTTCAGATCCATCAAGATGACATCCTCTTCTCTGACTCTCTGGATGACCCTGTTCTGTTAAATAAAAGGAACCAGGAACTTTTTTTATGACTGAATCAAGAATAATTATCATCCAGTTTCACAAGACAGCTGAATGCAACCATCAGTGATATCTATTTAAGCAATAAATACCTTTCTGAAATGAACTGCATTTATAACGACTACTGTTGCTTTAGTTTCTTGGCAGTGAACTGCACCCTTTCTAGAGTGGTATGTAGATAAAATAGGAGGATTTCTACCACATACAAATCTAGAACCAACACTTATTAGCATGACAATAGAAGACAGCAAAAAGCAAGTCTACCTCTTGGGGGCCAATTTGTATGATTTTTGGTGCTGAGCTTTTTTTTAATACACAATATTAATAGTAAAATGGCTATTATTGTCTTCATGTTTAAAGGCTGGTTTTTACAAACACAGAAAATTTAAGTGTACTGTTATTTACTCAGCTCTGATCAACGTTCTCAGTGGAAACCCATCTTGGCAAAAATGCTGTGAATTTCATTCCTGTCCCTGAAAGAATCAAACAAGAAATACACACAGACCAGCTTCTGAACACTTGATATTTCTGACCAAGAAGTACACGTAGCATCTTAACATTTCAAAAGCAGAAATGCTGAAGTCAGAAAGATCAATTACTTTACCTTTTAAAAAATGATCCAGTGGAGTTTGTGGTCACCTTATTGTATGACAAGCTTTTCCATAAACCTCTAAAACCCCTAACCAAGCAACCAGTCCCCAAAGATGCCCATTCTCTGCTTTGTTTTTCACCTTCTTTTATGACAGGATCCAACTATCAGTTCATAAATCCTGTAAATGCTTTTCATAGTGGTTTTTACTGCCTTTTGGACTGAGACTGTCCTGGAGGAGAAGGGAATTCACTACTGTACTTTCCTACCAGCCAATTTCTGTACACATCGGTACGTAAAGTATAGAAATAGCTTGTCCATTTTTGTATTTCACAGCAGTAATTAGAAACTGAGTAATAGTTGGGAACTGATTAGGTGAGCATTGGAATATGAGGACTAAGTGATACAGGTTGAATCAGATGTAGAACATGCAGAATAGACCTTCATGTTAGACTGTATTCACACCTGTAAGCTACCAGAAGATATGTAGAAAGATGAAACTAGAACAATGGGAGTAGAAAAATGTATTGATATACTGTCTTTACCATTATCAGAAGGAAATATGAGGAACTGTGATATTATATCTGGTACATCTGATGGTACAGGCTACTTAATCTTTAAGAAGCAATTTTCTGGGGTGAAGGGGGAAAGAAATAAGCTGGTTGGTTTTTTTTTTCACCATTTCTATGTCACTTAAAATATTTTGCAAATACCCATTGGAAATTTCCCGCATAATTATGCAAATATCCACTTCTGAACTGTGAAAAATTAGAAGCATATGCATAGAAAAAATTAAAAACACATTACTGAAAATGATAAAGAGAATCACAGATTACCTAGAAGCAGGATGTTATCAGCTATTATAGCTTATATTTTTGTTTACACATCTATCCACCTGTGATGAAGACACTGAGTTTTCTAGAATCCAAGCAGCTTCATAAAGCTGGATATTTGCTACAGGCATGGTGGCCAGTGTGCTCAGTCCCATAAAACTCCAGCTCAAGAGTTGATAGGTGCACACACTGCATACTGGGCTGAACAGAGAATGACAGAGACAGAGCTGGGTGTTCAACTGCATCCCTGAAGAAGCTTCTCAAGTCCTGGGAGTTTAGTGACCCACCCAGCATCCCTAGTTCTGACAAAATGTGCTGCTGGGTGTAGGAGATGAGTCATGCCTGAACTGCTTGCAAGTGCTATGGAATTCAAGAAGATGGGTTCTCCACATCTGCTCCTCCACAGCTTAGTCTAGAGTGTTTACAGTGGCAATTGGGTGTACAACTGGCTGCTTTTCTCACTTTGAGTAACTATAAAATGTAGACACTGATAGTGAAATGGAATGATAAACTATTGGTTTACAAGTGGACCAATATCTAAAACTTTCACTTGTGAGCCCTGAAAAGCAGATACTGAGGAGGAGATAGTGGAGAGGAAGATACTTGGCATATTGACAAGTGAATCAATATAAAAAATACAAGTACCATTTTAAGCTCTTCACTTATGATGTAAATCTCTTATCCACAACAAATTAAAGTAAAAAAGAGATGCTGGAAAATAATCCACAGAATTCTGCTAGAATTTGACCCTCCCAGAACAGCAACACTGCAGATACAGATTGCCAGTGCATACCTGTAAAGCATCAGCTTCAGTATTTCACAAAAGACAGCAACTAAAACAAAACATTGAAGCATCTCTCATGGATATGCTCTTCAAAAAGATTTAAAGCCACTGATTGGCAAAAGCAACACAGTTATTTTGACTGTGGGGAAGAAAGTTAAGTCTTATTTGAAGTTTGTACTAATTAGCAAACAGAACTCTAAACCCCTAGGATGATTTGAATATATATATATATTTGCAAGGGCAACATAACTGTAGTAGAAAACTACTTCATCCCGGAGGATTAACGTACACATTTCTGAAGCATGAGAAACCATAAACCAGTCTTGTTTTAAGAAAGTGCACTTTTCAGCAGTGATACTGATGCTTTCCAAAGTGTGTAAGTAATTTTCCTGGCGTGACTTTATGGTGCTTGCATCCCCAGTCGTCTCTTCTGCTTATGTTAAATGTTGAGGGACTGGACAGAGAGAGCAAGGGCGGGGAGAAGCAGCAGGCAGTTCATCTGCAGAAACTGCTCTCTACTCCCCTGCAATTCCTTTTCTCATGGACTGTGTTGTCTGCAGCACAGACAGGAAGAGAGAGAGATAAGGCTCTCAGTGCTCTCTCGGCACTCTAAACTTTTGCAGAGAGAGAGAGAGACAGGGAGTTTTTCTTCACTTTTTTTTTGCTAGTTTTCCTCTTTGGCTAAAGGAAAAAGAACTTTACCTGAACTGTAGTTTATTCTTCTAGGACTGTTTAACATCTCTCCAGTCCAGGACATCAGGACAATTGCCTGGGGGCCCCTAAAGCTGCACACCGGGCCTGGGCGCCTGGCCCGAGCCCTGGAGAGACTGAAACTGACTGAGCCGCACCCACAAAAGGACTTTCTGACTTTGCCGGCTCTTCAGAGTAACGAGAGGTCCTATTGTTTAATATTATTCAATTTTTATGCTTACGAATACTTTTCTGACTAAATAAAGTTTTTTCTACTTTTCTCTAAAGAGATTTTTCTCCCAAACCAACTGGGGGGAAGGGCTGCTGAAGGTGGCTAATTAGAAGAGACCCCTTCTAGGGTTTCCTCCCAGATTTGCCCTAAACCAGGACAAATATCTTGGCACCCAATGTGGGGCCAAGTGAAAAAAACCTGTACTAATTGCATTTTGGTTATATTTATTCTGTATTACAATAAAGCAGTCAGCAGCCATAATGCTTGAGTTTATAATGTCTCTCTGAGTAAAGGCTTTGATGTCTCTCTGGTCCTTAATCTTGTCTGAGGTAATAATATGCTTCTAGTCCCTAGGCTTGTTTTCTTATTCACAGATACCTCCTGTATTGTTACTAACACATTACTTTTATAGTAGAGGGGCATGAGTTCACATTACTATACTGCTAGGCATAGTGGTAATGAAATATAGGGAGTTAACAAAGGTACTGGGATCTGTTCAAGATGCGTATGGTTTATTGTTTCTTCATCCTACCCTGCGTCCTAGTTCCAGTAGCATGTTTTAGGAGTTTATTAGTAATTGCACCCAGTTTGTTAAAGAAAGAGCAGGGGATGAAGCTTTTCAGCCTTTCTTTTCCTTCTCCTTTAAATCTGTTACACCACTTATAGAGAATGGTCATTTTCCCCTGAGTGTTAGAGACCACTTTTCTGGTATTTTATCTAGTAAGCTTCCTCTATACGGTCTGGAGTTTGTCTAGAATAAGGGCTGATATATCCAGAGGAACTGACGAGGCCTCTGCCCCAGGAGTAGACCCAAGTGTAGAAAATCTTAAGTGGAGTGGAAAATGGGAGAAACTGGGTCGAACCCTGAGGGAATTTTCTGATGGCCCAGCCTGGGAATTTTCACGTGAACAAATTCAGAACCCAAATGAGGTGGGGAAATATTTGGAAGAGAAGTGCCATCATAATTCTAATGAGAAAAAGCTCATTGCAATAAGCTGGACCCTGGCATATGCTTGTCACATAGTACTGGATACTGTAAGGCAGCAGATAGAGGCACAGGGGCAGGGAGGTAACTCAGCAGGCATCGCAGTCATTCAGGCTGCAGCTGAACCAGATAATGAGCCTAAACCAGCAGCTAAACCAGATGGTGAACCTAAAGCAGTAGCTAAACCAGATAGTGAGCCTAAACCACTGGCAGTTGCTGCAGGTAAGAAGCACATAACCAAAACCAATCAGCAAGGGGATACTGATGATCCAGGGGAAAGACCCTCAAAGCCTGCAATTGACTCAAAACCAGAAGTCACTATTGACTACTTTTCCCTGAAGGACTGTGTGACCTGAGAAAGGACTCGATGATCTGATGAATCTATAATTAGTTAGTCAGTCCATCTTTAAGACGTTACAAGCAATACTACAATTGTAGACCGTACTGAAGTGAGGCATTTGGGATCCCTGTCCCATGATCCGGTCATCGACGACGGAATATCGTTAGGGAGACTAACCCTCACAGTCTCTGGGCACAGATCTGAAAAAGTGTAAGGCAAAAATACCTGTGCACAAACAATCTCTATATACAGCAAACCCAGTGAAAAACCATAGAACAAAGAATTCAATGCTTAAGAGAAATGGCAGTGGCGGAAATTGTTTTCTCAGAGGACCCAACAATGCCTAGAAATCCAGACTTGGCAATATGTACACCCATAATGTGGCGAAAACTTGTGCGACTTGGGCCACAAAAATATGCTTCTGCTTTAGCAATGATGAAGCGAGATGGAAGGGATGAGACCATGCTTGATATGGCGAGGAAGCTCCGTGCATATGCAGGTGCTTTGCGTGACCCAACATATGCAAAAATTGCAGCTGTAGAAACACATCTGCAAAAATCAGAAAATAAGATAGAGGAGAATCACAAGAAACTCAGAGAGGAAATTAAAGAGGGCCTTCTCCAAATTTCGGCAGTACAACTCAAAGGTTCTGTTAACAAATGCAAACATTCCCCAGACAGGGGGAAAAAATACACCCCATGACAGTCATCCAGGGTAAGACAGTGACAATACTTTTCAAAACATCTAAAAATGTTGTAAGTTTGCTACCTGCTTAGATAAATGACAGTAAGTGAAAAATTACATAGTTTTCAGGTACAATAATTTTGAAATTCAGATGCTCATCTATCTATACACTACTTGTTTAGAACTAAGACTGAACATGCAAGTGTCCTGAACCAATGCAAAAATTAAAAATCGAGTTTCAGGGAACAGTCTGCCTTTAATACTGTAAACACTACTGTGAAACTCCTGACACTGCTCCAGAAAACCACCTACTCACATCTGCATCCATTAGAAACAGACTGAAAATTCACACCCAATCCAAGTAAGCCACTGACTGAAACTCAGGACTTTGTGCAGAGGCACGAACACATAAATCTTTCCAGGAGCCCTTGTTTTTCTTTCTCTTAGCACACTCTTCATAAAACAAGAAACACACAATGCATTCATTCAAACTGGGCAAACCATGGCATTTCTGTTCAGGGAGGTACAAGGCGCAGCATCAGTCTATTTCTAGTTACCAAGGCCTCATCACAGCCTTTGGCAGCAAAACCTGCCAGATAGAATATATAAATGGAGCTGCAGCTGCACGGCCAAACTTCCCCCGTGCATGGGCAAAACTAAAAGCAGTGCAGCTCAGAAGGAAAAGCATGTGGGGAGACAACATTTTATACGACAAACAAGAAGTTAACAGTGGTGGTTTAGCCCTACTAAACTCTGATTTAATGGATCAGTATATTTGTTATTATAAAGGACGTACTTTCAGGAAGAGGCTTATTCTACAGACTAAGTGGAGGAAATGGTGGAACCTAAATAAATGTTCTTGCTGAATCCATTNTCTAGTAAGCTTCCTCTATACGGTCTGGAGTTTGTCTAGAATAAGGGCTGATATATCCAGAGGAACTGACGAGGCCTCTGCCCCAGGAGTAGACCCAAGTGTAGAAAATCTTAAGTGGAGTGGAAAATGGGAGAAACTGGGTCGAACCCTGAGGGAATTTTCTGATGGCCCAGCCTGGGAATTTTCACGTGAACAAATTCAGAACCCAAATGAGGTGGGGAAATATTTGGAAGAGAAGTGCCATCATAATTCTAATGAGAAAAAGCTCATTGCAATAAGCTGGACCCTGGCATATGCTTGTCACATAGTACTGGATACTGTAAGGCAGCAGATAGAGGCACAGGGGCAGGGAGGTAACTCAGCAGGCATCGCAGTCATTCAGGCTGCAGCTGAACCAGATAATGAGCCTAAACCAGCAGCTAAACCGGACAGTGAACCTAAAGCAGTAGCTAAACCAGATAGTGAGCCTAAACCACTGGCAGTTGCTGCAGGTAAGAAGCACATAACCAAAACCAATCAGCAAGGGGATACTGATGATCCAGGGGAAAGACCCTCAAAGCCTGCAATTGACTCAAAACCAGAAGTCACTATTGACTACTTTTCCCTGAAGGACTGTGTGACCTGAGAAAGGACTCGATGATCTGATGAATCTATAATTAGTTAGTCAGTCCATCTTTAAGACGTTACAAGCAATACTACAATTGTAGACCGTACTGAAGTGAGGCATTTGGGATCCCTGTCCCATGATCCGGTCATCGACGACGGAATATCGTTAGGGAGACTAACCCTCACAGTCTCTGGGCACAGATCTGAAAAAGTGTAAGGCAAAAATACCTGTGCACAAACAATCTCTATATACAGCAAACCCAGTGAAAAACCATAGAACAAAGAATTCAATGCTTAAGAGAAATGGCAGTGGCGGAAATTGTTTTCTCAGAGGACCCAACAATGCCTAGAAATCCAGACTTGGCAATATGTACACCCATAATGTGGCGAAAACTTGTGCGACTTGGGCCACAAAAATATGCTTCTGCTTTAGCAATGATGAAGCGAGATGGAAGGGATGAGACCATGCTTGATATGGCGAGGAAGCTCCGTGCATATGCAGGTGCTGTGCGTGACCCAACATATGCAAAAATTGCAGCTGTAGAAACACATCTGCAAAAATCAGAAAAAAAGATAGAGGAGAATCACAAGAAACTCAGAGAGGAAATTAAAGAGGGCCTTCTCCAAATTTCGGCAGTACAACTCAAAGGTTCTGTTAACAAATGCAAACATTCCCCAGACAGGGGGAAAAAATACACCCCATGACAGTCATCCAGGGTAAGACAGTGACAATACTTTTCAAAACATCTAAAAATGTTGTAAGTTTGCTACCTGCTTAGATAAATGACAGTAAGTGAAAAATTACATAGTTTTCAGGTACAATAATTTTGAAATTCAGATGCTCATCTATCTATACACTACTTGTTTAGAACTAAGACTGAACATGCAAGTGTCCTGAACCAATGCAAAAATTAAAAATCGAGTTTCAGGGAACAGTCTGCCTTTAATACTGTAAACACTACTGTGAAACTCCTGACACTGCTCCAGAAAACCACCTACTCACATCTGCATCCATTAGAAACAGACTGAAAATTCACACCCAATCCAAGTAAGCCACTGACTGAAACTCAGGACTTTGTGCAGAGGCACGAACACATAAATCTTTCCAGGAGCCCTTGTTTTTCTTTCTCTTAGCACACTCTTCATAAAACAAGAAACACACAATGCATTCATTCAAACTGGGCAAACCATGGCATTTCTGTTCAGGGAGGTACAAGGCGCAGCATCAGTCTATTTCTAGTTACCAAGGCCTCATCACAGCCTTTGGCAGCAAAACCTGCCAGATAGAATATATAAATGGAGCTGCAGCTGCACGGCCAAACTTCCCCCGTGCATGGGCAAAACTAAAAGCAGTGCAGCTCAGAAGGAAAAGCATGTGGGGAGACAACATTTTATACGACAAACAAGAAGTTAACAGTGGTGGTTTAGCCCTACTAAACTCTGATTTAATGGATCAGTATATTTGTTATTATAAAGGACGTACTTTCAGGAAGAGGCTTATTCTACAGACTAAGTGGAGGAAATGGTGGAACCTAAATAAATGTTCTTGCTGAATCCATTTGCTTTAGGTGGGATAAAAATTTTGTTTAGGAGATAATATTTTTAATTTGGTTTTATGATTTTTTAATTAAATTTGAGACATTAAAGAGTTTTAGAGCTATTTTATCTTAGATTTTCTAGAACACAGGCTGCTTCTGGCTCAAGACAAACTGATTGCCTCAGCAAGTTCAAAAATATCCACGTACAGAAAAAAAAATTTTTCTTGGAGAGACTGAATTCACTCAGAAAGATTCAGATTTATAAGCTTACCTATTCACATCTGTTTACCTCTCTGCCACTGAAGAATGAGAAAATACACCCGTAAACCAAACAGAAACTACCAAATTGTACCAATAAGAAAAGGTTTTAAGACCAAGATAGAGACTTGTAAATAGTAGATTAATCAATAAAACTGTGGTTCTTCATGGAGAATAAAGATCATTAAATGACCCTGTAACAGTCCAGTGATGCCTGTAAAGGATTCTGCTAGCATTCCAGAGCAAATGTGATTACAGGGCCGATTGGTGCTGTGGAACTTTGTCACACACTGTGATAAAACTGTGCTTTTTAACTGTGCAGCAAAAAAAAAAAGTTGAGAGACTTTTGCCTCATTCCTTGCAGTAACATAAGAAGTGTTCAGCACCCCTGTTGAAACACTGGCTAATCATATGTACTGTGCTCTAAAAGCCAGTCTTGATCAAAGTGTTGTAGCCCAGTGACCTCCTAAGTTCTGCAAAAAGTTTCAAAGGTTCACTTATTACAAAGTGCTGCATTTAAGCTGCTTGTGTGTTGCAATGTGTCATGGGTCATATTTTGATCTTCTGATTTACCATACAAAAACATGTCATCTTTGTTTACTGCCAGGATGAAACCAAACTGCTACATTTGTGATAATTCCATAAAACTGATAAGGCTGAATTTTGGCAATGATGAACAGCAAATGACAGCCATGCTGCTGTTTGCTTACTGTGCTGAGATGGCAGAAGGGAAACAGAAGGCACTGAGAGAATCTACATCTTTACTGTTGACAAATGCATTTCATGGCTGCAGAGAAACACATCTGCACATCTGCCCGTGGCACAGGCTCCACTTAAAAACAGAAGAATCATTGTTTTAGTGGACATTACAGAAACGTAGCTCCCCAAGTGAATTTGATGCAGTAATAACAACCCTTTAACCACTGTCTAATGATTTCTGCAGATATGAAATGGAATATTTTATTACTCTTCTCAGCCATCTGTGCTGCTTACTCTTTCAGCTCAGTTTTGCCAAAACTGTAATGCAGGTCTTTATCCTTTACACCACCAAATACTTCTTGGTGTCAATACACCAATTAAACAGATCACTGGTGTCAGAGGTAGGAACTGCTGAACTCTCACACTGGCAGAAACACATCTGAGTCGTTTATAGAGCTAGAGCCTGCTAATTATTAAGCCACCCTCCTATTCTAATTTAAGGTTTCTCTTAACCTTAATACAGGGAATCAAAAAGGAAGCTTGCCTGGAAGTTGTAACACGCTGATAGGACTAGAAAGTCATCTGTGGCTAAGTCATTGTTTGACCGCACGCTTTTGTCACTATGGATAAGTAAGTCAAGCAGCTACACCAAAGTTTTACTTTGTACACGGAATGCACTTGCAAAGTGAATTTCTTCACTCCCCACACCATGGTCCAGCATCTTGGGGCACATGGGCTGGATTCTGCTCTAAGCTGCCTGGGAAACCTCCAGAACCATACTGACTGTGCTCCAGCAGTAACTGAGCATTAAGCCATCAAGACTAGACAGGAGGTAGTCCACAGGAAAAAAACAAAACACAAAGCATATACAATGCAGACATCAGGTTCTTGACACAAAGTATTCTGCTTGCCTGCTGTGTTTGTAGAGGTCTGCTCAATGATTTATGTGGACATTATTTCAACTTTTTCAGTTCCTGAGAAGGACTGTATCTTTTGGCGGTGCTGATGTTTGAGCCCACACCTATTTGGTGGTGCTGCCTTGTACCAGCTCCAGCAGTTCTTTCTCTAACCACCCTTATTCCTTGATTATTACAATATATACTTTCACTGCCCTGAGGCGAGAAGGTGAAAGACACCTCTTCCACAAGGATAAAACATGGTATTTTTCAGCTGGATCGGCTTTGTTGATCTAGATCACTGTTTTGGCTTTATAAATTGAGACAGTATCACAAAAAAAGGGAAGAGCTGCTCATTTTGACACTGAAAATGTCTTAACTGAAAAACAACCTGACGCACACACGTAAGTGTCACAAAATCCTCCAGAAGAAATAGGAATTTTCCATTTATAATACTTACTATATTTAATTTATTTGCAGTAAACACTACTTTAATTACTAGGATAAAAAAAAAGAGCACAATATACAATCTGCAAATTCAGAATGAAAAGCAATAGTTCAACCAGCAACGATTTCAAAAAGATTTGCAAAACCTTGTAGAGGTTTCTCTTTAGAATCTTGTTGAAATTGTTATTCTCTATTAATATGTAATCTGCTGTCAACTCTTGTTTAACTTAGTGATATGCTACTATTTTCCCTCCCTTCCCTGCACTCCTCCTCAGCTGAGCAAAACGAAAAGCATATAAAATAAATAAGGGAAAACTTAGAAAGCAAACATCTTTATGCAGATAAGGAGGATTATCTGAAGTAGTGCACCCAGATTTATTTGCATACATCATTAGAGAAAAGCTGCTGCAAACTACAAGTCAAAAGAAGGCTAACTCCCAGGTAGGAGCAATGGGATTGACAAATCATTCACTGAAATAGAGAAGGGTTATGCAGAAGGAAAAGACTCATGTATGGAAAATAGAGTGATTTGTTCTGCCCTTTTCTGCTGTTCCTTTTAAGAATGGCAGCTAAAACCAAAACTAATACATACATTACATGCAGCTGGAGGGCAGTTCAGTATAATGCAACTATCTCACAGAAATGGTGTATTTCATTGCTTTGGTAGGGATGTATTTGTGAGCTGCAGTGGTGCTGAGCAAGCCTGCAGTTTTCCTCACTATTCCCTGCATAAGAAGTCTAGGTTTTTACCGTGCCTTACGGCAATCAGTTTCATCACACAACCTTTGTCACTGAGGACTTTTCCCAAAGCTAATTTACAAGCTGCTTTTTCACACAGCCAATTCCAAGAAGCATTTCCAGCATGGCACATGGCCTGGCAACTGTAAGTACACGTCAGAGTGACGTGAAAGTTCTAACCTTTCAGCTGACGTACGGCAACTGACTGCAACTGTGCTCCCAGTCTACCATAACGCAAAATGAAGTAAGTTTAAGTACCTGTAGTTTTTATTTGCACTGCAGCAGGATGGGGATGTCCTCGCAGCTGGTTGCTGAACCTCAGCCAAGGTAGCAGCAACTTTCACCAGAAGGTTCTGTTTTATCAGACTTAGCTCAGCTGCTGTCCTTGGTCTGCACTCTCAAAGCTCTTTCTAGACCCATCTTTCTGTACAGCAACAAAGTTCAAACATCTGTAGAGTGAGTTCTGTAGCTAACTAAGCAAAAACTACCAAACAGGAAGTAAAGAACAATTTATAGTAAGTGAAATGACAATGTTGGAGAAGGAAGAAGACTGGGGAGGAAGGTATGTGCCAAAAAGGAGGTAGACAACTGGGTTTAAAAATTTTCAATTATGTCAGGAAAGCATGACATGGTCAAAATTTGTAGGTTCATCAAATATTATTCCAGGAAATCAAGATAAATATCTGTGCCTTGTAGAAATTTTTACTCAATATGGAAAAGTTAGACTAGTGCAATAATTTTAGGTTCGAACAGACTGTGATCTATGTAACACTCAGCTATTGGCTTGCAGGGGCAGATTAAGAACTAATTTCACACAGTATTCCAATACCTATGCTAGTATCATTGACAAAAAAGATATTTTAGCAGCATCTGGCACTAAATAAATTGGAACTGCTGATACATATTTAATATGCAACGTCAATTTCTCTCAAGCTATGGCCCAGCTGAGACTGGTCAGCATGGGAGGAAAATCTGAGTGCTTCAAAAAAAGTTCTAATGATTTAATACGTGACTTCACTTATTTCAAGTTAGCCCAGGCAGAATTCTTACTCGAAGCACTGGGAACCACTTGCCTGTTGTTATCTTTATATCCTGAGAAGTCAGGGCCCTGAGGATGTCCCCACCCACCTGGGTTGGCTGAGATTTCTTTCTGTAGCAGTGCAGCCCACCATGGGCTCTCCCTCTGCCATGAGCCCCTTGTAAGGGACTGACCCTCTGGTCTGGGGGCTACCTAAATGCCTTCATCGGGAAACCAATCCAATATTGCAACTGCTGGTATCTGCACTACTGCTCTTTGGATACCTTTGACTAAGCTCCAGCTACATATTTTAGAAAATAAGGGATGATATTCTACAGCTTTTAAAAACCAGCTGCTTTCATTTGATGCACATTTTATCCTGTTACGGGCTATGCCTGTCACTCAAAGAAAGCAGTCATGTCTCTTCCTGCATTTTCTCTTCCCCCCTCTGCTCCTGCTGCTTTTTGGTGAAGTGACTTGGAAAGTGGCCAAGCTACCCACCATCACTCTGGTATCTGCCTGGAATAAACTGCTTCCTAGCCAGCCTGATTCCCTTTCCCAAGTACCACACCAATTACTTACACATACATAAGGGACCAAGCAACACTGTCATTTGCAGAGGCAGTGCCAGCTTAAGGTTTTTCTTCAATGACAGACTGATGGTTGCAGTCTATACCCATTAAATTCTTCTTTGGTTTGAAACACATACGCTGCATTTTCTCCCCTGAGCCGTTGAGTGACTTGGCTTAATCTCACATCACAGGCGCATCTCAGTGAGGTGCCTAATTGATCTCCCTGAAGTGCTCCAGTTTGTGCTCAAGAGCCAACAAAATTCTTCATTATACCCTAGTACCAAACACACTAAACAAGATCTCAGTTTTAATTGTGTTCAAACTGCAAGAAAAAAAAACGGTGCCAAAGTAACAGTTTTAAGCTATCAAGAAAGCAATTAAAGCAATAGGCACACTACAAAATAAGTTACTTCTACTACACCAAAGATGTTTTTTAGGGAAAAGTTCAGCAGTTCTATACAAAGTATAACCAGCATGTTTTGCAAACCTCAACAAGGAAAGCAAAACTAGTGACCTTGGTGACAGGTGTCTGTTTGACAGTAGCAGGGACCTTTCCATTCTCCTGTATAGGGGTACTTCTTTTCATGAGCTGTATTTATTAGAACGGCAAGTGCTATCTTCTGTGTCTGTCTTACCTGAGGAAAAGTACGTGGAAAGTACTATTGTACAACAACATTAAATCCTGCTGTGCATTTTTGTAGGGGTTTCTTCAGATTGCTACAGGCCATTAACCTTTCACTTCAGGTAAGTAATGAACAATGACTTTTCCAACAAAGGAAATCAGCTGTGTTACCAGTGGCAACTCCACTTTTTAATACATGCACCAATCCCTTGTGCATGCACTTGTTATTTATTCTTTTAAAAAATCAATTCTGGTATGAAATAAGAAAGGTTCCCCTTGGCTTCACCTTGAGCTGATAATGAACAAACCCTCAGTGAAGCCTGCTCCCAAGGAAGTCTTCCTTAACAGCACTGATTAAAAATAAAATGAAGTTTCTTCCTAGGAAGCAAGATGTATTGCTTCCTGCTTTCCTGCACTAGGGTATCTTGTAATTGGACTGGTGCTAATTGGACACTTCAGCCATACAATTTAATTCATTTAAAAAAAAAAATCAATTTCCCTTGGTTTCTGAGAGAGCTACTGCCATTGACCAACACCAATATACAGAACTGTGAAATCACATAAGACCTTAATTACACAGGGGGAAAAGCACACAAAAATCCTGGTGGAGTCTTTATTTTTTCTTTCACTTATATACCAAATCAACATACATCTTTCAGGCAGAGACACAAAACTTATTTTAAAGAACCTGCTCTAATTTAACATGTCCTGTACAATGATAGGATGGGTAGAATAGGTACAACTACCACAGGTGGAAAACTTTCTCTGTAACACTGATGTGATTTTGTATCTATGTCAAATCATCAACTATAAAACAGGTTACATTTTGCCTGACATCAGGGCATATAATTTACAAAGGAGGTGGTAAAAGCTGACATATTCAGGACAGCAGACTAGGAAGAAATAGAAACATAATTAAAAAGTAGGTTATTTCTTAGGCAGACACTAATTGGCAAAGACTTGCATCTCTCTGTTTTTTCTTTCTACACAATGTTGGTCAAGCCCACATAAATAATACTGGGGAGCTGAAAAATCTTGAAAAATTGAGGGAATGCAGCAACTACTATTTTTCCTTTCCCACCCTGCTTCCTTCTATCCATTAAATCATCCTTTACCCTTGTGCCCTTAAGTCTTCCCTTCCCTTCATCATTTCTCCTATTAACAGGGCTTCCTCCTCTCCAAAAGCAGCAGCTGTGAGCTACTTCCTTTTAAAGTCTCATTTCCAAAATGAACTTCCTCCATAAAGCAGGCACACACACCAATCTGTCTCAGCAGAATATGTAAGAGCCTTAGAGAGGTGCTGAAGAACAAAGCAGAGCCAGGGGAGACTCTGCCTTGAATCTTCTAATGCTGACTCTCCCTTTGTACTTCCTGGATGGCAAAATCACTAAAAAGGATGCAGTAAAAAACTGCATCCAACTACTTCCCTCCTTTAATTTCATATATTGGCATTCATAATTAGATTTTGTTTATGAATTTTGGGACAGATTTTATTTCATTTTAATAGGATGGTAGCCTTTTATTTTCTACAAAATACTTGTAATATTTTTGCAGAAGCAATATATAGCTGCAGAATGTCTCAATGTATTTTACTAAACTTCATTCATACTTCCTTAATATTCTGCAGGCAGAAACTCAAATTCAGCAAACTGCTGATGGGCTGCATTTCTGAATTCTGTATTGCCTAAACACTAGCTCAGTAAACTTAAAAAAAATCATAACTGGAAGCCCCAAGAGATCAGACAGACCACTATTCTAATCTGTTATGGAAGTCAGATTCAGAAGAGATTTCTGATTCTAGCAGTATATAATTCACAAGACCAGAAAGTGACTCTTTTCTTTTTTTCCCCCTATAGAATAAAATACAGAATTGCTAACACATTAAAGCAATGTTAAAAATGCAAAACCAAAGCCACAGAAGATGACTTGACATTGTATTGCTGAATTACACGGGGTTTACAGCACGTTTTATACTTTTAGACCTTCTGTCATATAAATACAGTGTAGTTCCGATCAATCTTGTCTGTATAAATGTGAAAGAAACAGTTCCCAGTTCCCACAGTGAACCTCTGGACAATAATCATTGCTCTGAAACTCCATTTAATTACAGCGAGAATTAAATATACCAGACTATTTCTCCAAAACTGTACTGCATTCTACACAGGATTTCCTACCATGTTCTGTCTTTGTACGAGACCCCTTGTTCCATTCAGGAAAGCTCTGCCTGCAAAACAAGACACAAATACAGATTTCTGCTACTCATACTGCAGACACTGGCTACTTTCCCTTCTCAGCTCCATCAAAATGAGGTTTGCAGGAAAAAATGACAGAAGTGTGATAATGTCAAAATATTTGCATATGAAAGATTTTTTAAAGATTTCTCCCATTTTCCTTATTCTGTATGTTCAATTCATTATCTTACAACCCAGCATGAAGGTGCTGACTGGGCTGCCTTCAGCTATGACAGAAGCTTGAACACATCATAGTTTCCCCGAAAAGTTTAATCAGTGAGTGATCCCAGATCTGTGGGCACTGATGAGAAGTTTAAGCAACAATGGACCAAGGGAGACCCAGGCACAAAGGGCAAGCTTCAGCAACATACTTTCAGAGGAATAAAGGAAAATAATCCACTGCAACAGCTATGTTAGTTATTTCTGTTGTTCACCTATGTATTTAGAAAAGAAAATATCCTGCCCAGCCTTTTTTTATTGCCTAATTAAAAAGAAAGTCATAAGTCACCTAAAAATATACAAAGTGCATATTAATCATGGCAATTATACACTTACACTTTATTCAATAATTTTGTAGTAACTGAATTTCTTTACTCTTATGAGTAATGTGGAGCACCAAACTTACAGGTGGTTTCTCCTTTGTTTTCATGCTAATTTTCAAGCTAATATTTTTGCTAGCATCAATGTAACATCAACTAATATAAAATAATCTCATACTAAAGATAAAGAAGAGCAAGTCAAGTTCTTAGAAACCAACTGGTGAGTGAGTTTTTTTTTTAGCAGCAAACATACACTATCAAAGAAAAAAGAAAAATATTTTTATACACTGGCATGTCTTTACAAGAAAAGAAATCGCTGTGCTTGGGAGTTTTTTTTAAAGTACAGATAATTACTGAATACTGTCCCAGTTAGTACGGGTACAATCCCATTAATTGAAACTTTACTGGTTTCTCACTTTACCTGACCAGACATGTCCAATTAACTTGTACTCATGCGGAAAACAGAACAGTTGCATCAGGTTGAGTTTTACCTTACCCACATTGTCCAGGAACTATCAGACTGAGTCTTTCTCTCACACAACTTCTCTGCCTAATATCTCAGTCCTCAGAGATGCCTTTGCAGACTGAAACATTACGTAGTTATACAGTGCTGATTGGCAGCGTGCTGTTAAACAAGCAGTTTCATTTGTTTCAGAGTGTTTCCGTTGGATTGCTCAGCTGTAATGATCCCCTTGATGTAACAATGTGGTTCTTAAAAATCACAATTCATTGCCACAGCAGTTCTGCGATGCCAACACAATGATGATTACTGTGAAGAATTCTCCATCAATTTACAGTCAAAAATTATCACAGTTTTCACTGTAGGCAACTTATAATGCCACATCAGATCTCTGAACTTGTTCCCAGTAAAATCTGGAGCATATTTTGCTACACATTATAGCTCCATTATCAGGTATTTTCTCAGATACCAAGGGTTACTACAACTCTATTGCTGAAAGTAAAGCTGACTTAAAACGGCATGTATGTATTAATTTGGCTATGATGCACTCTGATTTTATTCATAATAATAAAAAGAATGGGGTAAACCAGAAGGCTTTGCTGAAAACTGCTGTTTATTTACACTCTACATAGCAGAACACTCCTGTTACTCCCTTTAGAGCAAAACTGAGATCCAAACACAGTAGATGTAGACCTAGCAATCTGTGAAGTGAAACACAGAAGTTCTTGCAGTACCGCAAAACCGAAGGCACAGGCAAACAATAACCAACTGCAAAAGGTTAAAATATTTTTGTGGAGAAACTGACTCTACTTCTGTAAGGGTCACTGGGCATATATGAGGTGGTAGCAGCAGGTAATGCAGCATCAATACCTGTGGTGTAATAACTATAGGTGGCTTGCACACCTATTAAAAACTTCACCAGCTACAGCTCAGTGCTGGCAATGGTTTTGATGGATGCCAGATAACAGCAAGGAACAAGAAGCTGGTGAAGGAACACAAAACTCTTCTCATTCTTCAAAACATTTGCCACCCAAAAAGTGATGCAACAGCCTGGGCATCAATAGGAGTATCTGCCTGTGTGGATGTTACCTGAGTAACAGTCATCACACAGGAGACAAAAAATACAAAAAATTTCTCTTTTACATGCATTATCACTAGGTCAACATTCATTTGTCAGTATTCACATAAAGAACTATATATTACCTGTGCCATCTTCCTTATTCTACATCAAAACTTTCTGTAAAGGTGTACTGGAACAGTTATATACAAGGAACAATCTTCATCCCAGACATGCAAAAACAGACTAAAAATGATCATTCAGGGAACTGCCTAATGTGGAAGAGGCACCCTTCAAACCCATTTTTAAAAAACAAAAGCATTGCTGTGATTACTTTCCTCTTGTGGTAGGAATGACACACACTTTTCTTCCCTTCGCCCTCTATGTATTTATTTTGGAAGATGGTTTCTCATTCTCAGTTTAGCCTACAACTGCTTCCTAAGTGACAAACGATGTGCTACAGGCAAAGGAGCTTTATGTTAAGACCAAAATTCCCAGCCAGCTTTGCCCTTCCCTGCTGGGCTGTATTTACAGCCACACCTTACATTACTGAGTCTTGAGCAAGCACAAAGTGCTGATTCAGAGCTCCTCACCTGCAGTGAGACAGCCTGCTACACCCACGTTAAACAGGGGGAGGTGGCCATGTGAGGTAGAGCAGGGTCACAGCAAACCTCTGTTACAATTCTTGTTATGGCTTTGGCAATTAACTTTTGCTTTAATTTAAAAGACAAGACATTAAAAAGCCAAAAGCTCTTCCCTCACCCACAAGAAAAGACATTCAAATCATATATAGCGTTATCTCTCATTTGAATGAACCATAATGCTCCAGCATGTCCTCCCCTAACTGATAGTCATTTATACTGCACACTTTATAATAGAGTGTTAACAGCTGTACAACTTTAAGAAAAATGTGAGCAAGGTTAAAAAAGAAGAGATGAAATTCTGACACCCCTTCCTGAGCTGAACACTGGTAAAATGCTGCAACTTCCAGGGACATCAGACTTCCATTTCAACACCAAACTGTAAAAGAATGACAGATGACTGATGCTTCCTCATCAGCTTAAAGGATTCTGGAGTGAGGATGTTATCAGGGGTTTCTGTGATGGAGTAAGTAAAAGTGACATAAAATGCTCTAAGTCCCTCTGGCAAAAAAAGACAGGCAACAGCCGCATGTATGATCTGGAGGTAGGCATGGGAGTACAAGTGATACTGAAATAGATTTTCTTAGTTGAGAGAACAATCTGAAATAACTGGAAAGTTTAGTCCTTTAAGAGACAACTTGTTTAAGGATGACTGAAATGTATGCTACAGGTTCTCTAATGAATAGAGGAATGAGGGTGGGCTATGAGTTTTTTTTT
>VZTR01011771.1:184064-239810 GCA_013400775.1 Chaetops frenatus
GTGACTTGACACAGTACGATAAGTAAAATTAATGAAAACATGACTTACAAAGGGCAGGCCAGAAAGAAACCCCCAAAAACCAAAACCACCACAAAATCCACCCAAAACCCACAAAAAACCCAACTCTAACAAAAGCAGAAAAAACTGAAAAACTCTATCAAATTCCAGAAGAATTAATTGCAATGTGCCATCAATAAAATTTAAATATCAAATTTTGTTTACAAAATATCACTTGCCTCTTACATACACATAGTACAAAGAGATATACTGAAAAACTGATGTATAAATTAACAGTGAAGACTTTAAAATCCTCTTAGTGCAATGAAAGCTAATTTGGTGGGAAAAAAAGTAGGTTCAATTTTCTGCAGAGGCATAATATACTTCACTTGTACTCAATAATCAGGCTAGACAGATACTTAATGCCCAAGTGTACAGCATAATTTGATAAGGAGTACAGAAACCTCAGGGACAGAACATTGTATGGAGGCAAAATTCAGGGCCCTTTTGACTGAGGTCAACTGAAAACCATCTTTATGTGTGAGATCAACTGGAGAACAAATAACATTTACAGTCTGACACTATCTGTGCAGTGGTAATTGTAAGATACTGCTCATTCTTTTAACAGTATGGTCTANGTAGTACGAATAAAAAGCCCCTGGATTTAAAGAATGCCCCAGTCCTGCAGGTGACTTGACACAGTACGATAAGTAAAATTAATGAAAACATGACTTACAAAGGGCAGGCCAGAAAGAAACCCCCAAAAACCAAAACCACCACAAAATCCACCCAAAACCCACAAAAAACCCNTCACTTGTACTCAATAATCAGGCTAGACAGATACTTAATGCCCAAGTGTACAGCATAATTTGATAAGGAGTACAGAAACCTCAGGGACAGAACATTGTATGGAGGCAAAATTCAGGGCCCTTTTGACTGAGGTCAACTGAAAACCATCTTTATGTGTGAGATCAACTGGAGAACAAATAACATTTACAGTCTGACACTATCTGTGCAGTGGTAATTGTAAGATACTGCTCATTCTTTTAACAGTATGGTCTACAATGCTTTAATTTCCTCAATCTCTCAAATGAACTTTGAGTCCAAATGACTGCAAACTGTCTAAAGCAAAGCTGCAAATCTAAAAGGCACTTCTTAAATGAAAAATATATTCATGGCACCTAAACAAGCACAGCACCCCACACCAAAAAGTATTTTTATATTAAATGAGCCATAAATCAACTTTTTATATGTACAATTGAAGAATTACCTGTTTTAAAAAAGGAAGAATCCAAGACAACAGGTAAAGACAAAATGCATAAATGATGTTCTACATAACTGAAGTATGTGGCAGAACCAGACTTAAGAGGTCATTTTTCAAAAATTCTTGTCTTGATTATCTCATAATCTTTGCAAATTTCTTGCGTATGCGAAAAAGAACAAGCATAAATATACACTGCTTTCTCACTCAGTTACAGGGCAAAGGAACTGCACTACTTTACCCTTGCTAAGTTTCATTAATGTCACTTAAATGTTTTCTTTAGTCTCACGACACACCTTTTTTCCAGTGTCATGTTCTTCTAGCCATGATGTTGCTCTCCATGCATCCTCATTTTCCATTAAATGGTAACTACCACTTAGTATAAATTACTGCAAAAATATCTATAGTTGATGTGAAGTTGTGCCACAGAAGCAGTGTCTTTACATGTGGGTTTCAATTCTTCAAATGAAGAAACTACGCCAACAACTATTTGTACCACGGGTAAAAAACCCCTCAAATTGTTTATGAAGAAGAATGTTACAACAACACCTGTTTATGCCTTTTAGTTAAGTGCTCAAAGACAGCTTGGAAAAAGAAATGTGTTCCCATGAGAAAGGGCTATGCAGCAAACACGTAACTCTCTCTTACAATGCTTTTGAAAATGCTGGGGAGAAGAATGCATGACATGCCTTAGCCATTGTTTTCCAAAAGACTTCTGATGGAAAGGAAGTGGAGTTTAGCTAACGGTTAATGCAATCAAATACTAGCACGAATAATTCATAAAGATACTAAACCCACAAAATACTGAAAACAATCAAAAACCCCTAATACATGTTTTAGATAGAAAAAATATCTGAATCTTCCACAATATCTCTACAAANAATCATAGTTTGGTATGGTTTCAAGAAGGCTGCGAGGCAGAACTGTCACGAGGGGGAATTTCCTTCATTCCTCTGGTGTGGTCCCCGTGGAAACAAGAAGTTCATCACACAGGGAGTCAAGAAAGGGCACTCCACGTGCAAAACACAATGTAGTACTGACATCCTCTTCATCCTTCCCACCTGTGGTACAACATCCCATGCCCTAGCCCTGGGATACAGGGACACTCACTGGCTCTAACTGTGGAGTAACAACTTGCTCCCTCTTCCCTCCAGAGAAGTGCTGGAGAGAGCAGGTGCAGGACCATGTGAGGAGTGCAGCCTTCTGCAGGGCAGGGAAGCAGGAAAACTGTCAAGGTTTGGGGAGCAGCCCCCTGAATCATGTAGTCACTGCTTTGTACTTTTGGTACCATTCACTGTCACATGCAGTTGGAATTGCTTTGCTGCCTGTCTTGTACCTCCTGATACATAACTGGAAGCCTCCTGCATTTTAGTTCTGTTAGTAACAAATGGTAGAAACAAGCCAAAATACATGTGTTGATACCTAGAGCACAGGAGGACAGTCTGCTAACAAGAACAGACTCAATATTCCTAGAAACCACAAGTGTAGTGCATTTTTGTACTTACTATAATAGCAAGGAAAAGCTTAACTCTAAATATATAGTATCACAATCCAAACAGATCTTTGAAAATTGGTATTTCCATTCCTGCCTCCCAAAATTTCCTGCTGCTTTCACAATTAGATAACAATAATGGCTTTTAAAACAGGCTAATACCTCCAAAAGCTGAATCTCATCTAAAAATTTGAAAAACTCCATGTTTCTTAAAGTGGCCTAGTATATCAACAGAGTGCAGCACAGATTTTTATCAAGGGTATGATTTTTATTCAATGGGATATTGGAAGCAGCATTTCAGCATCATTTGAGTCACAGTATCCTCAATGTGATAACAGCAAGCAGGAAAACTAATGCAAGAAATGTCACCAGCTCCTTTTCCTCTTCTTGGGTTTTTTGGCACTTACTATCTTACTTTATCCAAAACCAATACAAATGTGACCCAGAGACATAGACTGGCAGAACAGCCAGTTGGATCAGAGCAGATGTGGTTTCCTATTTCAGGACTTACAGTCCTGCCTCTTACAGGAATCATCTTTTGACCGTAAGTTGCTCTTCTGACTTTTGTTTTAAATACTTCTTTTAAACATGGGTTGAAGAAGAATAAGGTTCAAGATTAAAGTCTGAAATCATCTGGAGTTGGATGAGCACACACATAGAGCACCCCAAAAAAAGGAGAGAACACCACAGCACCTAAATAAGGACAGACTACTCATAGCCATTAAAGATATGAGAAGAATTGCAAGAGCAACTACAGTGGAGATAAAACCCCTGCATGCAGTCTTCTTCATTAGGAGGATTGAGTACACCAAAAATATGTGAATGCTTGCAGCTTTATTTGCTTTTCACCCTCCACTGATCCCAGGATTAAGTCATGCAATGAAATCAAATGTAAAGGTCCAGTGGATCACATGATGCAGGACTTGATAGCTTGTCTTATCTGTTCAAAACCCTAGCATTTCCCAATCAGAAATACATGCAATTGATTCTTTTAATATAGAAATATTTCTAGAACAGATACTACTTAAATGGATCTGAGTAACACAGAATTTCCACTGCCCCCCACATTGTGATTTCTACCAACTGCCCTGCTTATCCAACATTATAAAAAAAGAAAACAAATAGAAATCTGAAATGCCCTTATTTTCACTCCAATCAAATGGCACTAAAAGATTCGTTGTGTTTACTCATGATATGAAGTTGTCCGTTTTTTGAAAAATTTTAGGTGGGACTGGGAAGTATTTAATGGCTTTTATTACAAAAGTGTTCTGATCTGATGGGTTCACAGTAGTAAGCTGTGAATACCACTCTTTTAGAGACTGAGAGTAGTAAAGAGAGGAACATTTATAAATACTGTAACAATATCACAGGTTAAAATTCAGGACAAAATATCACAGTCAAATCTACTCAGCTCTTACTTTCTGTGCAAGGGAGATGAAACTTTCTATTATTTACCACAATAAGGGACATTCTGCGTAGAAATTTAAAAAAATCCACTAATTTAAAAAAATCCCAGATGTTGACTGCAGTAAGTTTTCTTTACCATGCTGGGATAGCCAATATCCCACATTGTGCAGTTTGAGGTATGATTGTAATAGTCAGGGTAAAATTGGTATATGGAATTGGAATTTTTTTGCAAGAGTGGCAGGATTTTAAAATGTTAAATCTAGGCTAGTAAGGGTTAAATACATGCCATCTGACATCTGAAAGCAGACTGATTCAAACACAATTTATAGAGCACTTCGGGAGTCCTGCGGCAATGGCATCTCATACATGTAAATTGCCAAGAATTGGCAAGTATGATAGGTTTTATTTTTGCTGCTTTATCAAAATCCTTCAAATTTACCACTTCTTCACAGTTAAGATCTACAGGAAAACTAAGGAAAAGTCCCTCTCAACCACATGAGGTTTCACCTAAATAACTCAAGACAGATTATTAATTTAGTTGAAAAAAATCATGCTACCCAAAGGGCTATTTGATTATTCACTCCTGTTGCTACAGTTAATACATGATGTAGCATAAATCAAACCTGGACTTTGGAAGACTTCATGTCTCTGTGACTAAAAGTCAAGTTTGCAAAACAAATTCCAGATCCTACCATCATGTGATGTAGACTCTGATCTTTTCAAAGCACAATCTACCTACCAATTAAGTAAAACTCTCACACATAAACGGTTCATTATTTAATTTACAAAGCAACAGTCTGATCGTGTCTCACAATGATTCAGAGCAGTGTTAACCTATTTCAGAAACTGCAAGCTCAAACCACAGCAGGCTTCAGATCAAGCTTTTTGAAGTGTTTCAGGTCAGTAACATCATTCCACCTCAGGACAATACCGCTTTTAAGTAGCTGTGTTGCATCTCTGGTGCTGGAAGCTAGTTTCCTCTAGCAGCAGCAGGACATGTAAATTAAAATGTGTATACTCTAAGTAAAAAGCAATTGGCAGTTATTGATCAGGAGTGATCTCCCTTCACATGCCTGCATGGTGGCTGGGAGAAACTCTACACACTGCAGAAGTGATGGCTTTTCTCATGTAAGTTCATCAAAAATGCTGGCACTGTGGTATACATCCTACCAGGACCATATGATCCATGGCTGAGAGTAGACACCAAGAGCAATTAAAATAAAAAGAAGAAACAGTGAGCAATAACCAAGCAGGTGAAATGTTATGGCTGAAGATCATCATCTGTTGTCTTTAATTACTGAAGCAGACTTAGCACAGGTATGCTAGCAGCACTATGTAATATCAAAACTGTCCACATACCCTGATCAATTCTATTTGCCATGGAGTTTGAAGGTGGGCAGAATACAGCTGCATGCATTTCAGAGCTGGAACTATCTTTGTAAAACATCTTTTGTTGCTCCTAATTTCTAGTCAATCGCATGTGAGCAAGAGGACATATCCCACTGAACTGGGTTAGCTGACTGTGCTCATAAGCAGCAGAATATCCACATCAGTAATCTTCTTCTGTACTGAGACTGGTTTCTTTATCAGCAATAAATGCCATGGGCACTGAACAGTAAATGCCTGCACGTAGCTGGAAACATGGACACATGTCTGTGCATGACACTTCAGGTAAGAAATTCTGGGCCTCGGGGGAAGAGTGCAAGAAGATGATGACCATGAGGGTGGAGATTGGGAAGTCTGAAGCCAGTTAAGCTGTTGGAAACCAAATAAGAATGGTTGGTCCAGGTTGGGCCTTTGAAATAGCAAAGGCCTGAGCTACGAGTTATGCTGAGGAACATTAACTATTACGTTGTGTCCACAGTCAAGAAAAGCATATCTAGCCCCACACCTAAAAGACTAGCTCATCATGCTTCATCATGTGATCCACTTACAGAGTTTTAAGATACCTCTGCATTTGTTAAAAAAGGAGCTATGATACACACAGCTGCACCACTATAGACAGAAGCTTACATTTTAGACAGTCTGATTTCAAAAAGGAGGATGTTGCATCTGGAAACTCATGCAGAATTGCCCTGACTGAGTCTCTCACAGATACATTTCAGGGAAAACCATGACCACAGCACTCTGCTGGGCATTACTTACCTCCAATACAGCACCAACAGATCTACCAGTAGCATGCTAAGCATAAATTTGCACTCATACAAGAAACATTAGCATTCTTCTGAAAGTTGCAAAGATGTGGCACAGGACCCAAACTACAACTGCCTTGCTGTGGTGAGCTGTAATTTGTCATTTTTTTAACAAAACACAGTACTGTGGGTATTCAGTGTTTCTCCCCTACGTATCAAAAAAAATCTCATTTAGCTGTACATCTATTCCACAACCGTAAAACCACTAAGCTAAAATGAACTAAGCATTGCATGTTTACGAATATCAGTTTTTAAGAACTGAGGAGGCTGAATTTAATGCGTGTTTGGATGAAAATTAAGGAAAGGAAATACCAGCCTCCGATTATTCTGCAATAATACAGGCTATACTTTTATTCCCTTTCTTGAAGAGACTCAGGAAAGCATTACTATGAAAACATGTTAAAATGAGAAAGAAATGGCATTTAAAACAGTTTTACTTCCTACTTAGGGTAGACCTGAGAGCAGGAGAAGCAAGCATGTAGGAAGGAGAGTGCTTGAAGAAAAGAATAAAAGCACAGTAGCTGGTACTTCTCTCCTATAACATTATCAGCCTGCTGAGAGCAATTACAATAGCACAGACAGCACTTGCTTTATTGTGACCTTACTGAATTAAATCTGAGAAAAAAACCCACCAAATTCAGCAGGGAATTTATTAGAAAATTTTAATGCCAACTTAAATTTGATCCAAAGGCCTCAATATTAAAGGTCATATCCATTACCATACTGTGGGAAACCTTGGATCTCTCTGTTTCTATATTCCACCCTTTCTCAATTTTGTTTTCTTTCGTAAGAGTAGGTCAGGCTCTCCTCTCAGCTCCACAGCACTCTGTGCTAGAGGTACAAGACTGCTATTTACATTTTAAAAAGCCTTAGCCAGCAAGTCAAACAAAGAACTTTTTTTTTTTTAAAACAAAAAAACCAAAATCAAGCAGCACTGATGAAACTAATGTGCTATGCAGCTGGATTTAACTGTCTTACATGGATATAAAAAATTTGTGACCTGATCTAGATCGAATTATCTGTCACTACTTCCAGATCAGCTGTCCTCCTGTCAAGGGGGCCAGGTATGAACTGACTACTGACTTGCACACAATAGCATAAGTTGTGTAGTGTTTTTAAAAAATAAATTCTTAACTGTAAACTGTTACAAACATATGAAATTAGAAGTACCATCACTGAATTCTGATCAGCTGAGCTTCACTGCTCTAGTGAAAGGTAGAATGGCAGGGGGCTTGGATGGGAACTAAATGGTCTTTAAGGTCCCTTCAAACCCAAACCATTCTGTGATTCTATGAAAGGCTCCTTGTTTGTCCATGGTGATGGTTACTGGGTACTTCCTGAGCCCCATCACTGCTCTACCCAAAGCTTTCAGCTTAAAACCAGGAGATACATATGCTAAGCACCTGTGAAAAATATAAAGTGCACTGTGAAGCTCCACAGTGCTCTTCAGCTTCCCTGAGATTCCACAAAGATTTGTAGCATAAAGTTACTCTCCTTTTAGTTGAAAATATAGGACAGAATAGAATCACAGATGGCCTGTACTTTACCAAAAGATGAAAAAGACCACAAGTTCTGCTTTTACACTGTATTGATCTTATTTAAATATGAAATTGTAATAGAGGGGAAAAGCTCATGTTCTTGAATCCTTAAATAATTTTGTAGCTTACATTCTTGTGACTTCCAGAGTACCTTGAGCTCTCAAACACCCATATTAGTCAGCATAAATATCTGAACACAAGTCCAGATACTTGCTTTCAATCTGCTCAGCTCCCCTCTGAACAAAAGTCATCCTCTCTTTTCAGCCTATGAGACTATACATTATGGATATTAGTTACATTCCTTACTTTCTCAGTAGCTCCAGTATGCACTCAATGTAGGATGTCTGAGAATTGGAAGAAGGTTGAAACACAAGTTTCCTGTACCAGGCCCACTTATATTTGAAAACACATCCCACCTGATGACCTGGTAGCAGCTATTTCAGTCTTCCTCCAAAGTACCGGAAACCTGACAACTAAACTAGTTTTACTTACACTTCAGGCTATGATGACATTAAATATATTTGTGGAGGACAGTGAATAAAAATAATTAATTCTGAACTCAATTCATCCAAGATTTTATGTTCTTTATGCTAACAGCAAGGTTTTGGTAGAGGGAAAACTACAGGAGTAGCTTCTTTAAGAAGGTGACAGAAGCTTCCTGCAGCATCTGAGAGAGCCAATGCCAGCTGGCTCCAAGAGAGACCTACCACTGGTCAAGGTCAGCAGCAGAGGCAGCGCCTCTGGGATATTTAAGAAGGAGGAGAAAAAAAAGAAAACCTGCACTATTGCATCCAGGAGAGAGGAATGAGAGTATGTGAGAGGAAAAGCCCTGCAGACATACTGGTCAGTGCAGAAGGAGGGACAGGAGGTGTTACAGATGCCAGAGCCGAAACTCCCTTGCAGCCTGGGCTGCAGACCACAGTGAAGCAGCTGTGTCTCTGCAGCCCAGGGAGGTCCACAGTGGAGCAGAGATCCTCCTGCAGTCTGTGGAGGACCCCACACTGGAGCAGGTGAATGCCTGAAGGAGGCTGGAACCCCATGGGAAGCACTGGCGCAGGCTCCTGTCAGGAACTCTGGACTGGTGGAGAGGAGCAGGTTTGCTAGCACCATTTGTGACCTTGTGAGGAACACAGGCTGGAGCAGTCTGTTCCTGATGGACTGCTCCCCATGGGAATGACTGACACTGGAGAAGTTCATAAGACTGTCTCCTGCAGGAGGAACCTCATGGTGAAGCAGAAGAGTGTGAGGAGTCCCCTTTCAGGAGAAAGGAGCAGCAGAGACGATGTATGATGAACTGACAGCAGCCTGCATTTCCCAGCCTCTGCACTGAGGAGGTAGAGAAAATTTTGAATAATTTTATGCCCAGGAAGAAGCAAGGGGCGGAAGAAAGCTCTTTTTAAGATTTAGTTTTATTTTTCAATACCCTCCTCTGATTTGATTGGTAATAAATTATACAAATTTCTCCAAAATGAGTCTACTTTGCCCATGAGGGTAATTGGTGAGTGATCTCTCCCTGAGTTGTTTTAACCCCTAACCTTACATTGTATTTTCTCTCCCCTGTCTAGCTGAGGAGACAGAGCAGCTTTGGTGGGCACTCGGTGTCCAGTCAGGGTCAACCAACCACACAGCCACACTAAATTTAGTTTCATACACATCTCAAGTACCTTAGTAGGTTTGAATCCAAAAGCACAAGTAGAATTTGAATGCTACTGAAAGGTCACCACATCTTAAAAGACTTGTGTTCATTTACACATTCATACACTGACCCAAGTTTATCTTTCTAGACATGGATGTGAATGACCTCTAGCTCAGAACCTGTGCAGCAGTGTCTGGGCTGAGGTATCATACCAGCTGCACCCCAGGATGTCTGCTTTTGAAACTAAATATCACTTATTCACACAAGCAACCTACTGCAAAGCCCTCTACATGCAACATGAAGATATTTAATCTGCCACGCTAAAGAAAGTGCCAATGGATTTGTCTCGTGAATTACTTTACCCCTCAAAAGAGATTGATTACACATACTTGCTTTAAATGCAATTGGATTTGGTAACTACTGTAATTGTGTTTAACAGCTGTTTCTCATCAGTCTTGTATCATTCAAAAAAAGGAGGGAGAGGTTTAATTTATGACTTATGATGCTTGCAAGAAGTCAACAAAATGGCTGCTAGACTAAACTGGAATATTTAATACTTAGTCTTTTAAAATAAAAACTAGCCTTGATGTTCCTGGTGTTCACACTGGTTTTTACTTACCTAGAAAACAGGATCATCTTCTAAGTCTTTCTTCACTGCTCACTAGGCACGGTTTTTACTTCTTATAACTGTCTTTGATGTAGCCCATAAAACATGGTAAGACTGACACTATGTGGGCAGCATCCTACCAGCTTTCTGTCTATGCTGATTTCCTTCTTCAGAATACTGCTCCACAGGTTTAAAGGGGACAGAGAGGAGAGCGAGGTAGATGATGAAGGGTACCTTCTGAGAAAAACAGTGTTGTAAGACTTGGACTATCATGCCTTGATTCCTACTGTAAGCATATTTTGTGAACTTGGGCAAATAAATTCCCTGTGCACCCAAGTCTTTAAATATATGATTATATTTAAACAGAGCTAGCCTCCTTCATTTCCACCCCAATATCTTAAGGACATTGGTGAAATGCACCATAAAAATCAGGATGCCTTGATCTCCCACAGCTCACTGCTACTTCTGCAGAGGAGCAGTAGAACTGGTAATTATCTTTGTCCTCTGTCTTGCCTCTACAGCTGAGAGAATGGAAAAAGTCCCAGCCCTCACAATTCCCTGGGGATGACACAACAAATGTAGGAGTACTGTCATAGCCACAAAATTATTAGCAATAAAACAAGCAGTTTGAAAAGACTTACTCTCCTTTTTTCCCCATAAAGCATATCCTACATGTGGTATAGGTATGTTACTGTCAAAGGGCCAGTTCTGCAGTATTATTTGACAGCATGACTTTGCATACCAATTTTTTTCCTCCTCTTCCCCCACGAGTATACATATATCATTTTAAAAGCAATTTACAACATGTCAAAGTGCTTAAGGAGACTCTTAAAAATCTAATGTATGAAGTTAACCATTGGCATGATTTATTATTGAAGTTCCACGGTTATAACTTGACAATTAAGAAATATTGATAAATGTAAACACATTATTGATGTCAATTAAAAAGTACAAGATTGATTAACCTCCCAGAGGTACACTGGCACAAGCAGTTAGAGAGTAATCACTCCCACTAAGTATTCACTACTGACAAATGTGCATAGAAATTAGACTTCTGTGAGACAAGAAATATTTTCATTTAAAATTAAGATAATTTGAACACAAAACCAAAGTACTGGGTCAACAACAAAATCAACAGAATTCCAAACAAGATCTGTATTAATGTGAGAGGCTAAGTGATTAGGTCACATCATGCTCTCATTAACCACACACTGGTTAAGAATTACCAAGGAACTGCTCAGCAAGTCAATTATGCTCACAGAAGAAAAACTATGAATGTATTATTTAGCCACTATACTGCAATATTTATAACTGCCTTGATGAGGGACAGAACCTTATTTTTACAGCACAAAAGGTAAAACTTTGTTTTAAACTATGCATTTATGCATTTTCTACTGGTGACAAAATTACAAAGGTGAGTTCAAAACTCTGCTTAGTAATGGTTCACTTCCTGCCAAGCAAACAGCCAAGAAAGGACATTCAGGCAGTACGTATCTCAGAGGGGAAACATGTATCTGACATACTCCAAAAAGCATAACAACAGGAATCAGTCAAATTGGGATTTAAATGTGACTGGAAGAGTTTGGGCTCCTTCTTTCTCCTTCTTTTTACTTGCTTTCAGAATTAGTGTACTGGCATAATGCCTGTCACGAAGATGAAGGGCACTGCAGCTGTAGCTCTTAATGGCCAAAAAAACCCCAGGCTCACCTCAGAAAGCACAAAGCTAAAGACAGCAGCAATGCACCAAGCACCAAGGAGACTGCGTAAACACTAATTAAACTTCACTCTACACTCTGGTCTAGAAAACAGCTTTCCCTGCCTAAACTTCCAAGGGCCTGATCAGACATGCTGCTATTAGAGTCTAACAACTTCCCTAAGCTTGGCCTTCATCACAACTTCACGGATCAAACATATTTCCCTCAAATACAAGCAACTTACAACAGAGACACTAGACAGAATCTGAATAACTGCAAAAAAGATAAAATAGTAAAATAACACATCAATGATAAAGCTTCTTTGCTTGAAAGAGCAAAGTGAAGGCCATATATATGTTTATTGTCAAAATGAAACTAGATCCCTGTGAATTTACCTGGTTGCAACTTCAGTCAAATGGTATTGGTGACAGAGACCATGTTTGGTGCTGTGATAACCCACAGGGGTACTCAGTGGATGCCCAGAAGATTATAATATATGCAGACATACCAGACACAAAGGAACATGAAGAAGGTTAAGTAACTGGGGTTTTTTTCAGAGTTTTGCAAGATGACAGTTTATGTTGGTGGATTGTATAAACAGCTTTCATTTTGACAAGCAATTTTAAAATAAGAAAGCTAGTGTCACCTTTGAAACTAGAAAAATTGAAAAGTTTTAGTGACAACCAACTGAAGAAACACAAAGATAATAACATGGGGAAATATGAAGCAGTCATGAAACCAGATTCTTGGAGCAAATAAGGCAAATGGAGCTCTTTGCAGACTGCCCTTATCTTGAGAATGAAGAAAAGAGTAAATTCTTTAGACTTGAAAAACTATGTGTTGAAGAAACAAAAATAAGGGATCTGATTTAGAGTAGCAGGGGAATATTTTAAAACATATTTTCAGTGTGCCATGGGGAGAAGCAATGTTCATCTGAAAGGCCAGAAAAGAATGCAAGTAGCTTAAGGAGGAGCTAAAATGCATACTCTTCCCTCTGTTAGCTGCAAATGGAAAAACTGAATTGTAATATGCTGAGAGACTGATGATTGAGCATGGGGGGTAGGGGGAAATGTCATTAAAAAAATCCACTGTACCACAGCTACAGGACCAGGTGACTTGTCAGACAGTGAGGGTGCCAACATCAACACTGTCATCCTGAATTACAGACTGCAGTTCAAGGGCAGCAGAACACAGTCCTGGGGATCAGAGGCACCAGACAAATGTGCCAAAGCTCCTCCTGGAGGGAAGTGTGCCTGCTCAGTTGCAGTGCCAATGAATCTGACAGTTTCTCCTTCCAATAAGCAGTACAGAATCAGGATGGAAAGTTTTCATACCAAGGAAAAAAGAAATAAAACTACAACAGATTAAAAAGCAACTAACAAACAATGAGAGATCAAGAGATCACTGTTTCAATAACAGAACTTTTGTCTCTCTCCCTTTTTTAGAAGTCCTCAAAACAGCAATCCCTCTAATTACCTCAAGGTCTAGCTGTACTTTAAACTGGTTTGCCCCTGAGAAGGGACTCTTATGAGAGATCAATATTCTGATATGAATGTTATGTCACAATACATACACAAAGCTTTTAGAAGGTTATACATTTCATAAATAACGGGCAAGATTGCCATACTTCTCCTTTTCCTATTCAGTAAAAAAGAGAACCTCCACAAATGTTCTGCTCTGCAGCAGACATCACACAGCAAGAAAGACAAGAAGTTGCTCAAAGGTTAATACACTTTCTTGCAAGAAACTCAATCTTCAAGCTCTCCCTCAATGGGCACCACTGCAAACCAGACTGACAGGCATCAAACAAGATCACACAGTCAGATTAGAAACACAGCAGAAGTAATTTGAGCTGTGATCAAAACTACAGCACTTATTTCTACTTTCCCTCTTTTGACAGTATTTTTTATTTGTACTAAGACACACACACACTTGCTGTTACCTCATTTGGAAAAGCCTCCTTGAAGTCTTGTTGCAACAGCCACTCCTAAGAGCCATATTCATTTATACCCTGGGCTGAAGCCCTTGAGACACCAAACACAGCAAAGCAGAGAGCACAAAAGGACAAATTGCAGAGGGACACATCTGCCTGAGAATATGATCTTTCCTTGCTTCTGGAGCTTTCTTCAGCACAGAATGGTTAGTGCTCCTCTTCCAAGGAGCTACTGGCCAGCCAGGCTGAGAAAACTTACTCTTTTCCATGTGGAAGTTTACACCCAGCATTTGCTTTATTGGATGTGACATACTGCCACGCCAAATTGCTCACTAGAAAGTAAGTCCTCCTCCTGTCCTTCAGACAACCCTCATCTGTGCATAACATCAGGTGCTTACAGCTTTGGATGTATTATATAACTACTGTTACTATTTATGATAAGGCCCCAACCTCACTGGATTAGTCATTAAACACATGCAACAAAAATAATGACAGTTCTTTATGACAGATAATTACAGTGTTTTAAATGCATTGGCCAACACTCAGCAGTCTTTATTTTTAGGAAAGGTTACTGCATTACACCAAATGCTGTGTTTTACCCTAAGCTATTACATCAGAAAGACATAGCCTCATCCTACCTCTGAATTACCTCTGCTGGCAGCCTAAAGGTTACTTTCAGTGCACAGTCCACTTTGGAATTTAATACTGCAGACAAAACCTGCCATTTGATGTTTAGTCAGCAGAATGAACAGCAGCAAATCACTTGTGAAAACACAATCTTGTTCTCCATCAGGAGAGTTAAATGAAAGCCTAAGGAGTAACACTGCTCCAGAGACTCACGCAGGTGTAACCTGGAGAGCATTGCCACCTGAAGGCGAGTAAAATGTCTATTACACTTCCTGTGCCCTCAGATGCCAGATATTAAGCTGATATGACAGCTCTGGGCTTTTGGCATCTGTTCCAATGTTGCACATCTCCAAAGCTAGCCTACATGCCAAGATGCAATAGGTATTTGGAAAAGCTGGCTAAAGCAGACCACACTGTTAACAAGTTCTGTGAAAGGACAAGTTCTGATTCAGCTGGGTTTCAATTTAAATTTATCAAATATTTTTCAAAGTCACTCCTACAACAATTTTTTATTTTTTCCTCCTCCTTTTCAACCCCCAAAACCTTATGGATATTTGCTGTACATAAAATATATTTACTCTCCTACTGAAATACAAACCCAGCATAGCTCTGAATTTACTGTTTCCCAATTTCAATTTCAAGCTTTCTTTTGTTTACTGAAAGACAGATATACATCCTTTGTTATACATTCCTTCACTTGCATCTGCGTCTCTTTCTGAGTGAAGAGCACTGAATTTTAACATATGTTAAGGATTTCTGTTGCTTTCTTAATCATATTCTTCCTGGTAGGTTACTGTTATTATGTATTTGAAGTTTTCAAGTCACATGTAAAGTAAATGCAGCATGAACATAACAAAAGGATTTAAATGACCTCAAGGAAAGGAAAATATCTAAAAACGTCACTCCAAAGAGCTTCAAAATTTTAAAAAATTAAATTAAAAAACCCCAACAAACACAGGAAAAAGCCCCCAGTGGCTTCTAAAGCCTCAGTCAGCTGATGTGAATTCAGTTTGTTGCTTTGCCACCAGCTTCCAGCATAATTTTGGTAACTGCAGGTACGAAACCAAACAAGTGAGAACTCATAATGTGGTAAAGCAATTAAAAACTGACTACCAGTATTGCAACAGGCTAGGAGCAAGAGAAATGCAAGAGGCTCCTGCCAAGCATTTTCTACATTCTAGCTACCGATCCAAGAATTTAGAAGTGTATAGGTAGTTCATGGATATTGTGCAGGGACTTGATAAAACCGTTTCACCAGGATATTTGTCCGTTGTTTGATTATGCCACTCACCTCTTGCTCTTCTACTGTGAACGAGGCATTTGAAAACTACTGTGTCTAGACTTGCTTTAAGTATAGCTAAATGGCTCGAGAGGTAAGAAAAGTTCTCTAGGTGTAATGTTAGCCCTGTCCTGGCAGGAAAATGACATCCAACCGTAATAAATAAAAATACATGACACAAGTGAAAACCTCAGCAAACTTCCAAGGATAATTCTCTTCTCTAAGACCTGTAAGTCTACAATTCTGTGGTAGAAAAATACATATTTTTGTACAGAAATTGGTATTTGCCATTGTAAAGCTGGAAAAAAAGGAGATAAAATCCAAGGAGCTTCTTAAGAAAAGCAGTAAATTAATCTGTGATTTTAAAACTTCCTTGCAGTGACAAGCTTGATAAGAATAAACCATATTAGAGGCCCAACAGAATTGTCTGCCAGTCTGACTTGCCAATACCATACACAATCCTGAACAGTAGTGTGGTGCTGCCCCTTGCACTCAAAGAGCTTTTCCAGCTATTCTTTCCTCTTGGCCTCAAAACTGCTGCCAACATAATGAAATTATTACTACACAGTATTTTGCAACTCTCTTACATATTCATAAAAATTAGACATAAATATGACCTGTAGCCCAAAACTAACATTAACAAGATGAACCTTCTCCTGCAAAGGGCATCCAGCTTACCTCCAGCAGTGCTCTGTAGTATAAACACAACTTTTTCAGATAGCCAGAACATTTATTAAAGTTTGCTAAGTTCCTTCAGACAATCAATTCCAATGTCACAAACTCACAATTGTGTAAAATGGTACCAGTGCTCCAAATACTCAACAAAATGCTTTCAGTCCAGAAGTACATACACCTTGACAATTACGAATTTAGGAATATTTGCTGCTCAAAGGATGAACAGTCAATTCAAGCCAGGTGCCATAAACTAGTATGGAACTAGGATAGTACTTCTACCTTTTATTTTTTATAGTAACTATAATTGAAGTTGCTTGTCTTGCTAATATTTATTAAATATGCTTTAATATTTATGTTATTTTGATGAACAGAAAGTTTCCTTATGACTATATTGTCATCAATTCATAATAATATGAGTGCTGTATTACTACATTGAATCAGTTTAATTTCCACTTTTGTTCAAGTGTTACTCAAATTCACAATATTGCTAAGATAAGATACTGCTAATGAGCACCTCAAGAAGGCACAGTACTTGGCTACATGCAGCTGCACTGGCAACTTGGCTTACTGAGAAAAAAAAAAAGATCCAGAAGGATTGTTCTTATTTTGCACAAGTTTCAGAACAAAGCCATACTAATAATTTTGACTATGGAGAAACATAAGAATTTGAGACCAAACTCTCACACTAAGTGAGTGGGCTTTTATCAAGGCATAGTGACAAAGCATTTCATTAAAAGAAATCGAGCTAAAGTTACTACAAACAATCAGAATGTAGTTTACAACATGCTGCAAGCATGAAAAAAGCTGCAAGTACTCAATATTAATCATTATCACTGGAACCTTTTTAATTGAAGTCTCTTGCTTAAACACCACATTCCTTCATTCTACCCATCTAAATGGGACAGTAAGAGAGGTCAAGCCTGAAGAAAAAACAACTTAGACTCAAAAGAAAAATTTATCTGTTCCCTTAAACACAGATGACCAGCCAGCTGTAAAGGAAGCAGATCCACAAGTCTGACTGTCTCAATATTCATGGTGCATTTCTTGCCTACCTGACCAGGGTTTGTGCAAACCAGGATTCTCATTGGTTTGGATTATTTAAAGAGATAAACAAAAGCTGTGAAATATTAAAACCCTTTGATTGAAGAATTCTGTAGTTGTGTGATGTTAAAACCAGTAAAATTGATAATAAAGGCTCAGAGTTGACAGGAAAAAGAATCCTTCTTAGTTGGACAACAAGATGACTGGCAGTTTCTAGGTACAATATAAAACTGAGGAGAAAGCACTACAGAGGAATACGTAAGAATGAGATATCCTATAAATGAAAACAAGGCTTTAATGAGAGCACACAGGTCTAATACAGCTTTTGAACTTCACTGTTATATTTTTAGTTCAAAACCCGAGAGACAGCATGGCTTAAAGAAAACTTCAAAACACTCAGTATTAGCCAATCTTCAAAGTGGCTTTTATAAATCTTAAATTTCAGCAGCAGCAGCAGATTTCAGTGCAAATTGTCCTACCACTAACATACTAACATTACTGATAGTAAGAGAAACTCACAAATGAAATCATATTAGCATAGCTGGGGAATGGCCGTTATGACAATCCTCAACTTCCCAACTTCACCTCAAAACTTTTTAAAATTTTCTATTTCAAACTTATTTGTGACAATGCATTTCTCACAACACCCTTCTCTACAGGAAAGACATCACAAAGTTTTTTTGTTTACACAGTAAACACAGACGCACAAAAATCTTTACCAACAGTGTTGAATATGAGTTGTTCCTTCCTTTAGCCAGGCTATTATAAAATCAAAACCAATAATAAGCAGAGGAGGACTAAGGTGGAGATTAATGTTCCTCCATGCTTTTCAGCATTATAAAGCTACTTTTATAACACTCAAGCAAATTGTACAGTGACTGACATGAACAAAATGACAGTAATCTGTCACTACTTCACATTTCCCACTAGGCTGGTTCAAATAGTTATTTATGAACCTTACACTTCAATGGTCACTTTGATGACTAAACCATAAATTAGAATGCAAAGTGAATATAAATTTGATTTTAGAGTAACAACAAATTGTCAGCAAAGAGGGATATTATTTAATTTCTACTGACATACTAGGAAAACGTCAGCAATACCAAGATGAACCACATCATAATAAACCTGAAACTTGGCAAAAAACTGTATCCTAGATCTCATGTTTGCTTCAGTGCTTCTGCATTTAAAAATAAAAGTATTTTATATTATGCTTGGTTAGTTTTAAATATAAAGTCTTAATAATGTCAGATGACTTCATTACTTAGATCGTCAATTAAACAGAGAGGAAGAATGAATTTTTTTCTACAGAGCATGATGAAATTTGACAGCAAGTAAATATTAATATGAACTCAGATGCTCGGGTTTTTAATAGTCCTGATGAAAAGCTTTTAAGACAGCGTTGCTATTTTTACAACAGTTATCTCTTGCTTTACAGATGGAAGTGAGATGACACTGAAACATAACAGAAGTACTGCAAAGCACAACGGTTCTCCATTGTTAGGAAAAAAGTCTTTATTACCCAAACAATTAACTCTTGCAGGGATGCATGTCAAAAAATTATCTTGATAAAACAATTTTCTTCTTAAAATGTCCCATTGCCTATTATATTACTGTATAACAACATTTATTAACCATTACTTTTGAAAACATGTAAGATAAACCCTTCCAAAAGTGAATGCAGTGTGATTGTACTTTGTCTGGAAAACCTCTAGAAGTGCAACATTAAAGAGATATTTCAACGTATGTTTCACTGTCTTATCACTATTAAAAATGGGAAGTTGTGTTAGTGTCTTTAATACTCCTTGCTTTTCAAGCATATTTTCCCTGAAATTCTTACATGGAATGATAGTGGTCCAATTTAAAACCAACTTTAGCAAATTGGTTTTCTGTGTTGGAGAAGCCCCTTAAATAGCTGAGGTTTGAAGCAAACATGCAAAACCCTGCAGGCTTAGTAATAACTGAGGCCATTCTGAATTCTTCTGGTACGTCTCAGAGAGACAGTAACAAATGCATAACAGAAAGATGCTGACTGATGCTGAGGGACAATTTTTAGGCTAAAAGAAAACTTCATAAAAGGTACAAGGCAAGACCCCTACCCTAGACAAGAGTCTAGCCTGTCAAGAGTCTGTTTTAGAAAAATAATATCTTTTTTTAGGGTCTACAGAAACCAGGTAATCTGGGTTTACGTAGGACTTAGGGGAGTTTTATTTTACAATCTGTCCCAGACCTATTAGGACTCAGAGCAGTGGAACCATGTTTTGCTAAGAAAAAAAGTTGGAAAGTTTTTATTTAGCAAGACTTTATCTTAAGCAAGAATTAGAAGATCTGAGAAAGAACACCCCAAAATTCACATGTAATTGCATTCGAACAATCCAATCCAAATTGCTTCTTTGAGAAACACTTAAAATAAAAAATAGCAGTGTTTGGGTTAAAAAAAGATAGCAAAGCTATGGTAGCACAAAACAACACCTGTTCCTGGGAGAAGAAAATTAACTTGCACCTAAGTATTCATACTGTCAAATCAAAGGGCCCAGCTCCCTACGAAAATAAGAATCCATCTAACTGACCTGCTGGTTGCTTAAAGATGCATATTAAAACAACCATGGAGGAGCAGGTGCACATATTTGTTCAGTGTTTAATAAAGGTACTACTGAGCTCTAACAACTGTCAGCAAGTGCAGATTTTGCAAGGAGGAACAGCTTAAGCATTGCAAGTGCCCGTAGAGAGTTCAGGCAGAGAAACTTGCTTTCTTCCAATTTTAAGTGGTCACTGTAGATAAGACTGGTTATGACTGTGAAGTTAAAAAGAATCTAAAGTTCAATCAATTCTACTTCATATCTTAGTAACATGGTACCTAGTGGAAGGAACAGAGATGCTGTAAATGCTACTCAGACAAGGTTGAAGAAAATTATTGTCAGTGACTCAAATTTTCCAAAGAAAAATCTTTGACCCTGTTGGGACACATTTAGCCAGCATTTACTTAATTCACTTCAGGATTTTCTTGTTCTGTTACTATCCTAACACTATATTTGAAGACGGGAAAAAAAGAACACAGAAGAAAGTAAGACTATTGGGAGTGAGTGCCACAGTCTGGACCTATGACGGAAGGAAGAACAAACTGACAAAAACTGATGTACATTTAGAGATGTTTTGAACAAGGAACTATTTTTCCCCTCTCTAGTGGCATATGACAGTTAAACAAGTAGTGGACAACTCCTATAAGAAATGAGAGAAATAAACATACCTGCCGTTGAATAATTTCTAGGTTTGCTTTGGCTTTATTCAGAAGTTCTTCTATTTTTTCAGAATCCGTTATGTTCCTGTTCTCTCTAAAGGCATCTCTTATCCTTCTGATGGCGTATGTTCTAAACACAAACAATAAGAAGACATATTCATAGATGTGCCAGGATTTATGACATTTCAACTTTCTTTATAACATGCTGATATAAAGAAAAAAAAAGCATGCACACACACACACATATATGTATATATATTTTGCTCAGTTTCAGACATATAACTTTTTATTCAGGGTTTTGTCTTTCCCAAGTTGAAGTAGTGACCAGATCCTGTAATTTTAAAAAAAGTGATTCTGTTGGAGGTTACTACAGAAAAAATTTCATATATGAAGAATCAGTCCAGTCCTTACTGCTTGTTTTTTCTGAAGCCATACTATTGGTTACCCAGCATGGATACTGCAAAATTCAAGAACGTAACAAAAAGGCTAAGAACAAGAAAATCATTCCCCAGAATACTGTGAATCAGTGTGACTATTCTCAACCTGCATATTCTAAAGGTCATTGAGCTAGACACTAAATATAATATACATTTCTACTGGATGGAGTGTTGTAATCCAGCAGTCAAAGGCCAACTGATGGACTGATCAACACAAGAAGGGCTCCTTCCCTGTCACCCTTTTCCTCTCCGGACAAGGTGTATTTCACCCCTCAGTCCAACACCTCCTCATCCATTTCCCCACTTAGGAGCAATAACAGGACATGATTTCTGAAAGCTGGAAAAGGTTATGATCTCTGCTTCCAGAGAGGAATGTCCAAAGCTGCAGCTTTCTCCAAATCCTGTCCTTTATTTCCAACACAGTAAAGACCTTTCACACAGTCTGTAGCGTACTGCCATCCTCCCTTCCCTCGCCCCCTCAAAAAGGGCCAATTTCCATATTAAAATAAATTTTTCGGACTGAGCAGTGCATATTTCCATTACATGGGTCCTTGGGAGGGGCTGGAGAAATGCAGTAAACTGATCTTGCCCATCTATCTTCACAGTTTTCCAATTCTGTACCACCACATCACATCAGTATCACTTTTGCTGCAAAAAGTAAACCCCTCTGTGTAGCACATAGGAAGGAAACAAAAGGCCACAAAAAGCACCCGAAATTAGTTTAATATTTCAACAACCCTTTCCAATCTTGTATAAAAGTGGAACACAAAAGACAAAATTGTCTGAAACACTATAATAAAAAATCCAAGGACAAGATTGAAAAATAAAATTATTAGGGGAGGAGACTGAGAAGACAGGTGGAAGGGGAAAGATGAATAGCCAGTGGCACTCTGTTCCATTAGATGGTGCTATCCAGCTCCTAATGCACCCTTCACCAGCCAAGCAGTGTATTTTGTCTTTGAGCTCATAAATAATACATTTCAATCACAGGAATCAGGATGGTTGTGGAGTGCCACTCTGCCGCCGCACTCCAGCAGATGGTGCGTGCTTTTAATTAGGGCCTGTTCACCTATAATGTGACACTGGGGTGTGTGAGGAGTGAGCGAGTGTGTGTTTGGATGTGTGAAGTTAATGGAATGTATTAAATATGGAAGCTCAATCTCATCTGCAGCTGTTGTCCTAGCAAGACACGAAGGGAAGCTGATTATTTCTTCTAGAAAAGAAACAGCCCGAAATCATTAATATATAGTGTAATTCTGTTGCTTGATAATGGATAGATTTCAAATCACCGCATATACATACGTAGGGTTAAACTGTGCAAAACATATAATATTTTCTGAAAGAAAGGACAGGTTTCCAAGAGATACAATGATGAATATATATATATTTTGCTTAAAAGAAAAAACAACAACAGCAAATATCTATTAGTGGGTCTAAGTTCCACTTATAAGTCTTTCAAAATGCAATACAAATGAGTAAATGCTATCTACATAAAAAAGATAGATGGGACAAAACCAAATTCTTGTTCAGTATAACACCTACAGACTGGAGGGTTTTGTTTTGTACATATGGTGCATTAATTGTTCCATTTTCTCTCTCTTCCTCTAATTACACCCAAGTTGTTGAGAAAGAAAAGATATGTACATAGAAAACAGACCAATTTTTATCTATAATCAGAAAGTTGCACTGTTTTCGCCTTCTACAGTTTTTTAAACCTTTGTGATTGCTATCACACAAAGGAAGTTATTTTACATAGGCTTTAACAGAATTCTAAAGCTAAGTCCATATATCTCTAAACACACTTCAAAGACTAGTTTCATAGCCTGGCACTACTCTTTACCAAAGTTACACTGAGATTCAATGTATCACTTAAAATAAGGATGAGCTCAATTCAAAGCTCAAACTCAATACTATAATGACTGTAAAATATCCTTTTTTCCCCACTGAGAGACGCCAGGGAAATATTTTACCAACATTCACATCCTCTAAAATTATGTAAAAAGTGTTAAGTCAAGATATAAACAAATTGGAAGGCTTTTTTTTGATGTGTGTGTGTGTTTTTCTTTAAACAACAGCTTTTTATATGCAACAACGGTTGTGAGCAGTGTTAATTCAGCACCTCAACACTCTACATTTCAACAGTTTCTGAACTGAGAATACATTAAAAACTAGAAATACTGTAAGAAATGCAATAGTGCTTCAAGTCTATGAAAACTAAGCCCTTCTGAAAGTATAGTAGTGTGTGTAAGCAACACATAATAAAGACACACATGTATGAGAATAATCTGTTCACTCAGACACGTTTCTGTTGGGGTTTTTTTCACAGAGCACTGCTCCAGAGATCTTCTGGTTGATGAACAGACTTGTCTGCTAATCAGCCGCTCTAATGGAGTGTATTTTCAGTTCAATGAGCATAACTCGCCAAACCCAAACCTGTACCATTTGAAGGCACAACTAGAAATGCCCATGGCAGTGAATGCATGGTTGTCTTCATAAAATTTTACAGTATTATCCTAAAAGAAGCACTATCTGCACACCATGTGAGAGCTGAAAAGCAGACTGGCAAGTGGAGTGACGGCTATACCTCAGGGATGATTATCTACCCAAAGGGGCACAAAGGAACTGCAACAAGTTTTAAGTCAATGTGACGAGGAGCTGTTGCAATATTGCCACCCTGGCAGGCACAAACCCTCCCTCTGCCTCCTTCAGACCAGCACAGTCAGTCTGATGTTCGGACCCAGCCAGCCCAACTTGGGAACTTGAGAGAAAACCAATCTACTACAAGAGTTAACTTCATTTTTTTGTTGTTTTGGCTTTTTTTCCCCCCCCAGATTAGTGAGCTCCATGAACTCTCCATGGAACTGGGTGAGCATCAGCACTGAGGAGGAAGGAATACAGCAGTACTGGTTTTGATGGATAGAGTTTGCAATTGATTCCGTTCAGAAAGGCCAAGCAAGTCACACAAACAAAGGGAACCCTTCAGTGAGAAGTTATCAAGCTAACTCTCCAGAGAAACAGAATAGGAAAGCAATTTTGGATACAGTACACTCAAAGAAGTCCTATAGACCTGTGAGAAAAATCTAGTTCCTAATGCAGTAGTATTCAATAGGAAACATAATTTAAATTAAGCCTTAAACTACATTTCACAACTCATTATTTTTCTCACCAATTTTGTGAAAGCAGATATTGAAAAATGGCTAAAAGACACACCAAGGTATTTTGATCATCCAAGTGCACTAAAATTTGAATAGAGAACCTTCGATTTTATCTTATGCAAAGACTTCTCCAGTGACCTAGTGACAGCAGGACTCAAGCAGGAGTGTACCACTGAATATATTCACTCAGCGCTCTCATACATATGCACACCCAAAACACCTTTTGTGATCCCTACTTACGTGCATCTGTCACACAATTAATTCCCAATTAAATCAAAAGAATGTCCTCGATGGGCAATAGACTTGGTACGATGGCTTCAGACCAAAGCCACCGCAGGTGGATGGCTACACAAGGCAACAGATGCACATCAGTAGAAAACAGAGAGTGGTTGGGGGTTAATACAAGAACAAGGCCAGGGCCAAAACATTACCACAGACTCTCAAGGACTACCTGCTAATGTTAAAGAGACTACAATGATGCCAAATAATACTAAAAACTAAAGACAAAGCAGTCTTTGGCCCAATATTCTACCCTCAAACAGTTCCTCTCTTTTCTTCCCTGAAGCACAATCAAAAGTCAATGTGTCCTCATAAAAATGAAGTCTACAAGAAGCAAAGTCTAAAACAGCAACTATTAATGAAAAATCACAATCCAGGTACTTCAGAAAATAATAACTGCTTGGGGACTTATATATTTTATTTCAAAATGTTTACTTATGTCGTGCCTGACCAAAAGGAAAAAGAAATCTCTGTGCTCTGCTAAATGAAAAGAAACTGAAACATCACACAAACATAACTGCTTTTTAAGTACACAGTTCAGAGCTTTCAAAATGAACCTGGCCAAGCAATGTTTTTATCAGCACCACTCTGCATTTCCCAGTATCACAACACGCTAAATGTTTAAATTGTCTTTACAAGACATCTTTACAAACATGTCCACATCCACATCATGTCTTTGTGACTGTCAACAAATACAATGTATTAACAGGTCCCATTACAGACACAGGTACCACACTGTGGAACATAATGGCTATTACAAGTTGTTGGCCATTGAGCAAGCACACGAAGGTGGAAGTGGACAGTTGTGGTACATAATCTGTGGAAGCAATACAGATCACAAGGGAAGGGGCCACCAGGTTAGAACAGTCATATTCAAGATAGTCACTTTCAAAAAAGGTCCAGAGTAAAAAGCATTTTTCCTTACTAGATTGAGTTGTATTCAGTAAATTAAGGCAAGCGAGCAGTAGCCAAGCTCTAGGATGCCCACTGGGGTTAATAGCTCTGGAATGAAGTATATGAGGCTTTTATTTAAGGGCACATTGTGCAAAAGTGAGATGCTCATTTACAGTAGAGTAGCATTAAATCAAGTGAGGGATCCTTTTCATAAAAGGCCAGTTTGTTTTACTAAACTGCATTTTCTTACTACTGCTGCCTTCCAAGTAACATCTATTAATTTATGGTAGCAATAGGATGACTTTTCAGAATTTCCCATTATTACTAGCAAAATGTGCACCTGGTCAGATTTGCCCAACTAAATTTGCAGAATTACATATCATTTAAAATGGGAAGTTTTTATAACAAAAAAACCATCTGCAGAAAAATAATTTTAGCTCACGGTAAAGTTTTATTAGCATTAGTGAAGATGTCTTCATGTAAAAGATTACTTCTGAGGGAATGCTTATTTACATGTATAAATGTGTACAAATTTATATTTCCATATATACATATGTATATGTATGTATCTACAATATTTTTTCCTCTATAAAGGTCTCATTAAAAGACACCAATTAAGATGAAGCAAAAGCTGCATGTAATTACATCTAATACTAAAAAAAGAAACACTTGATAACAGATGTGTGCTTGAGACTGAGAGGTAAGTACCTCACAGGGAAGTAGTTGTGATTAATTAATCCCAAGACCAACAGAGGGGTGCGGACACAACATTTTAGCAACAAGGTGTCCCTCAAACTCCATCACTAGACACACTTTCAGCACTGCCACCTCAAATTACAACACAACAACAACAACATCTGCCTGTTTTCTAAAAAGCAAAGCAAAGCCGAGTACTCTTGGAACCACGATTTCCTAGAGGGAGTTAGGGTGGTGGCTGGATGCTAGGAAAAGGGGAAAGAAAAGTTAAGAAAAAGAAAGATTAGACTGCTGGTTAATTCAGTATTATTTCGTTGAATTTTCTAACAAAGCACAGTCATTAGACAGTCTTCACAAAAAGCCTACAGAAAGAAACCTGCTAGCCACTATTTGGTTTCTCTGCTAACATACAAAACATGAATTCTAATGCAATTGCTACAAAGTATGTCTGGAACAGAACAGCATTAGAGATACTTTATGAGAGAGGATTAACCCAAAAAACCAGAGAATAGGAATAAAGATTGATGAACATTAGAAAATACATTTGAGAGATGGTGACAGTAACCCAGTGCATATAATACATGCTGCACAATCAGATACAAGGATTTGTAGCTTATTTCTAAAAGAAATATTACTATTTGGAATTCCAGATCTCAAAAATGCCTAATAAAAACTTGATCCTTTTCCATGAATTTCCTTTCATTTTCTTTTTTCAATCTAAACCCAAAAAAGCCTCCCTGGATTTTTATAGAGAAAGACCTATAGATGTTTTTAGAAAAGGAGAACTTATTTTTTCTGACTACATCTTTTCATCAGTTTGTGTCTGTGCCCATTTCAAAGCAGAAAGCACGGATGACCACCTGATCAATACGATTACAAAATCATTCACATTGGAAATGTGTCTAGGAGGTTTCTAGTCCCACCTCCTGCTGAAAGGAGGGTCAGTGATGGCATCAGATCAGATTATTCACAGCTTTGTCCAGACAAGTCTTGAAAACCAGGACATTGACCAGACCACCTTGCTGGGAAAACAAGCTAAATTGCTTGGCTGTCCTTGTGAGAAAAAAGCTGTTCCTTAAAGCCAATCTGAAAAGCCTCTCTTCCTGCACTTTACATCTGCTGTAATTTTTTTTGTCATATCAGGCCCCTCTGGATACTTTGAGGTACTGGTTGCTGTCAGGTTTCCTCCATGTTGTTTTTCTTCCAGGCTGAACCAGACCAGCTCCCTCAGTCTTTGCTCACAGGACAAGTGCCTCAGCCCTCTTGGTGGCTCCTGCTGAGCTGCCTACAGGTTGTCTGTGCCTTTCCTGATGGGGAGCTGAGGAGGGCAAGTCTGGATCCAAAACTCCAGATGTGATCTCCCTCCCATCAATCTGATGGCTGAGCAACTCTTGATACATCACAGGGTGCTCTTGGCCTTCCTTGCTGCCAGGGCACACAGTTCAGTTCCCAAAGACTTTCTTCTTCCCAGAATACTATCAGTGCTAATCATAGTTAACTACAATCATTTATTTTTGCACGTTGTTGAAACATACATTTTTGTTGCTATACTTCTAAAATAAAAACAGTTATTGGCTTAATTCTAAGTGTAAAGAATCTCTGCAGAATAGAGTGCTTTTCAGGTCAGGGTTAAGAGCAAAAAGTAAAGATGTCCAAATGAAAGCATTCTTTTAATCTTAATTGGAGTTGCAATTGCAATGTTGTATGGCAGAAGAGGCTAAAAAAGAGGGTTATCAGTGAAGGACCCAACTGCACAACTTTTTCAGTTAAAGGGGCACCAGACAAGGATGTGGTACAGGAACTACAGCCTGAATTTGCTACAGATGAAAAGTGTCCTGATGGCCTGACATGAATAACAGCTCTCTGCTGAGCTTTCACTGCCAAGCCCCTGCCAACTGCTCTACAACCAGGACACTGAGGTAGCTTACCAGTCCAATTACAAGGCAGGGAATGCCTTGAAATGACAAGTTCAAAACCTGACAAGGCTGATTTCTCTCTTCTTCCTTTTGAGACAGATACATACCATTCCATCTGCTATGCTGCTGTTTCTGAACAGTTCATAAAAAAGGCTTGGCCTGCTGTGTATAGCCATTACAATATTTTTCTGTAAAAATTAGGTTTAGTTCAATGCTGTAGCCAACATTTCTCCTTTCAGCATGGCTAGAGGCTCCCCTGCACTGGTGTGGCCTCACCTTGAATATTGTGCACAGTTTTAGTCACCACAAGATAAGAAAGATATTAAGCTATTAGAGAGCATCCAAAGGAGGCCAACAAAGATGGTGAAAGGCTTTGAGGCGAAGCCATGTGAGGAGTGGCTGAGGTCACTTAGTCTGTTCAGCCTGGAGGAGACTAAGGAAAAGACCTCATTGCAGTCTACAACTTCCTTGTAAGGGGAAGAGGAGGGGCAGACACTGCTCTCTTCCCTATGATGACTTGTGACAGGGCTCGAGGGAATGGCCTGGAGTTGTGTCAGGGGAGGTTTAGGTTGGATATTAGAAAAAGATTTTTCCCCCAGAGGGTGTTTGGGCACTGGAACAGGCTTCCCAGGCCCCAAGCCTGGCAGAGCTCAAGAAGCGTTAGGACAATGCTCTCAGGCACACGGTGTGACTCCAGGCGAGTGCAGGGCCAGGAGTTGGACTTGATGATCCTTGTGGGCCCATGCCAAATCTGCAGATTCTGTGGTTCTGTGACTTGGGTACCCTGAAGAGGGCTAAACATGTTGCGCCTCTTGGTGATTTCATTTAGAGAAGCATTGGGTGCTCATCAGCCTTTCTGGATGCAAGTATTTCAGACCTGATAGTGGAAAATGATGTGCCTTTGATGAAGAAGTGGCTGCTAAGGTTATCTTAATTAAGCTGCAGGCATAAAGTCCTGGGATATTCTAACTTCTTGTACTGCAATGTGGTTGGTCTGGATGATGATAAGATTTCAACAGAAGATTTCTGAAGCACAGCATTATTTCTGAAAATAAGGATTCAGATACAGTAAATATCTAGTTACAGGACACATACTATTCTTTTAATGGGGAAATGATCCTGATTCCTTAGAAAAGGAATCAAGTATCAGAAATATGTTGATAGTATACAGTTTTAAAATAAACGAGATATTTTGACTTAAGACTTAAAGAAGCAGTTCTCTGAAGGTCATCTGAGGTGAAGCTTTGTTGCCCATTTTGAGACATTTACTGAAAATGTAATTTTCAGTAAACTGAACAGACTCCTAACAAAGTTTTACTTTGCAAAAGTGGTTCTTGGATTCTAGCAATAAAGACAGTTAATTCTGCCCCTTGATTCTTCCTCGAGTAAACATGATATTTCTGAGACAGAAGGATGTAAATCCTATGTACATCATAGGTCCAAAATGAATCCAGTAGAAGAAATTGTATTGAAATTAAATAGGGTCCAGTTACCTCATGACAAAGGCAACAATAAACCACAAATACAATTTATTAAAAAATTCACATAAAGTATCATACCACCTGCTCTGTTTCTATACAACATACTAGAAGTTACAGGATTTAGAATATTGAAGTTGCTATCCAAAATTTATTCTCTTATCCATTTCTATCAGCTTTACAGCTTATCCAAAAATTGTTGTTCCTTATAACTCAGTCAGTAATGACAAACATCCCCCACTGGACTTCCTATCACCATATGGCTCAATGACCTTCTATCATTTATAGCAAAACACTCCATGTTTAGTTTAGCAAATCTGCAACATCAATTTTGACAACAATGATGGATATTTGAAATTACTTAGCAGCACATAAAATTCTAATATATGCAAAGCCTATTAGTCACATCTAGAGCCTAAAAAAATCAATTTGGAATTTGTAACAAAATCAGCATCCTACCTTCTGCATACAACAGAGTTCTGAATATTATTTTCAGACATTTGGGATTGTAAATATTGCCTTTGGACAATGCATGTAATGTTTTATTAAGCTCAGATCCAGACTAATTGTTACCAAAGGCTCAGAAAAAAAGAAATGCGGGTTATTTTGTACACTATGAACACTACTTAAGGCAGAGAAAGTCAAGAGATCTAGATATTTCCTTCTGTACTCTTTCTATTTAATTAGTTACAGGATATGGAAGTCTTCACAGACTTCAGAGATGATTCCACCAGGACTAAAGAAAAAGGGGCTGAAAACCCCATCCTGAGTTGAACAGTATCCCAGAAATGCAAAGGATACAGACTCTGGGTGTCACTTCATCCCCCACAGGAAATCAGATGCTGCTTCTTACATGAAGAAAGAGCAGGAGGACCCATGGTGAACAGAGGCAAGGTTTGAAGGAAAAACAATATTCTGCTCAGTAAAGCTGAATGACTGATGCACCATGCAGTGAGGCAGATTTGAGGCTTTGAGGCAGGCACAGCTGATCTTCATCCCCATAAATAATGCAGCACCCCGGTGCACCAGGCATAATGTGCCAGAACTGCCCACCCCAACCTTCTGCACTCCACAGCTCTCACCTCCCAGGTGCTACCAGCACAAGTGAGCTCTTAAAAAAGCCAGACCCTTTGCAGGCAAGTTATGGAACAGTATGTTCACAGCTCTTTATCTTTGGGGCATGATGATGATCAGCTAAGACATACCTGAGACCTCCACTAGCTCCAGTAAAGTAAATGCAGCTTCTCAGGACCTATACATTTTTCTCAACTCCAGAACTAAAATAGGAATCAAAGCAATACTAAAACCTAAGTGAAGTAATGCAACATTCTTCAAAGCTCCTTCACATAAAAGAAAGAAAAAAAAACAAGGGTTACACACTTTTTCCCATTATTTTTCCTACAGTTACTCTAAAAAAAATGTACAATAGATTATCTATCTGCCAAACATGAAGCAAAGAGGAGCTACCAGCCAAAATGTTTCTTTTGGGCTATGTATGAGCTTCACCTCTAAAATTGTGGTGCATACACTCCTACTGTCCAAACTGTAGATGCCAGCATACAATGCAGTACTGTGATCTGACAAGATATACTTTAAAATCAGACAGAAAAAAGAGATTAAATTTAAAACTCAAGGTATTCTTGTCCAGTGAACAGAAGTCACTCAATAAACCTGCAGACAGATCTTCTGTGCACTTAAACAGTTTAACTACTGCAACAGAAAAGGAGATCAGAAGTATTCACGAAGACAAAGAGAGCAGTCAATTTTCCTTTTTAAAGAAGAGAAGCATTGACAAACGCCTTTTAATCCAGCTAATCCAAGTACGTTAAATACAGACAGTAAAATTTAGAGGTGAAGCTACGCTAAGGTCAGTAATTTTTAATAAGTCTTCCAGTCAACCTCTTAACACTCTCTCGGAGAGTTTTACACTATGAATGAAAAAAGATTACCATCCTGTATTTCTGTATCTCTATACATTCTATTTAATAAGGCTAGGTTCAGATTGGTACATTTATATATCAAAAAAGATTCAGCATTTCAAGCCAAAAATGGGCTACAAAATCACCCAGATACTTAACAGCTAATTAAAAGTTACAGAAAAATAGTCACTCACAAGAGTGATGGTAGCACTTTTTGTCCTCTGTCTGCAAGTAAGGAAAAAGAAAATGTAGAGTAAACACCAATTCCTTTTCCTTTCCTTCCAACATGGCTGCTGGCTGCAAGAATTTCTTCTCAGATAACTTTTACTACAAGTGTGGAACTAACATCTGGCTTAAAACTCAGTAACTCAGACGAGTACTGGCTAAGGTTACTGAAGGAGATATTAGGAGACAAAAGGAGGTATGAGGAGTGATCTACTTGTCATAAGGTTTTCAGCATAACATTTTATGACCAGAGCAGATTACCTTCCTTTTCACATAAGACATGATCTTCCACTCCCTGGAGTAGCAGAAAAGGTTTCCAATCTAGGAACAAATTACCAACACAAGTTGCAGAAACACCAGGTCCCCAGCTAATGGTAGAAATAATTGCACTGATAGAGAATTTCTCATTCAAGGATTTCAACAAATTGTTGGGAAGTAAAAGCCCATAAGCAAACCTCGAAGTCTATATAGGTTGGCAACACTGACACTAGTTCACAGAACAAGGGGTTTTGTACACGTGTATGTAGAGTATGCTTTTTTTGTCCAACCCTGTATTACTGTAGCTTATAGGACTATATACATCCCATGTTGCCTTTGCTTTTGGAAGTGACTGTGAGAGTGCCACCAGCAGTTTGATAAATATTCCTATTTTCATGCAAAATCTGCAAATAATGGGCAGCAATTTTGGGTACAAATTATGAACTGAAAATAATAAATTAAATTTAGTAAAAAATGCACTCAATAGCTCTGGAAATCAAAAAACCTACTTAGTGTTCTACATGAAATGCATTGCTTATTATTGTGTAAACAAAGCACTTGAACATTTATTTTCATCCTGTAAATTAGTCAGATCAGGGAAAAAAACACTATGAGCAAGACATCTAATTTATTCTGGCTAGTGATAGAACTACTTAGATCAATCAATCAATGTTCCTCCCTTCAAAACTAGTTTACATACGAAGACCATTAATTTGAAAACCTATTTGCTAACTTATTGGACTAGAAAAATGCTGTGATATTTTAGATGAGTCAAAGATGTTTTCTGAAACTTAGTAGCAGGTTAGTTTCATGGCGACACAATACAGTTCAATTTGACATTGTCAGTATAATTCAAGCTATAAAGTTGAAGGACTGTCTTATGCATTTCATTTGAGCTGCACTGACTTTAAAACATTATCCTGGGAAGGACGCTGTCTGGTGTTATTTAAATAAATAAAAACATTGAATATATTTGGATGGATGGATGAATTAATTATTGTTTCACAAAGAATTCTATTAGTGATTCAACTTGAAACTTTAGAAAATGTGATGGTTTGTACTTGGCCCCTTCCACTTGTAGTTCCCCCTTTTTTTTTTAAGTGTGACTAACAATGCAAATAAATGATGTCTCCGAACCACACCCCCAACCACCCACCCGGGGCCACATTTGGCTCTTTCATTGCTATTCTAACATAGTCTGCAGAAATTTAACATTCACACAACGTGTAACATTCACAAGATAAATCAATTTTCTCCAGCACCAAGGCTTTGTGGAAACCTGCACACACATTTCTCCCTCCTGCTTAGGCAAACAATAAATGGATGTTTACATCTGTGTGTGACTGGAACTGAGTATTGTGATAATCTGTATGTTTGTTGGGGAAACATATAATGCCTGTTAATAAACACTACCAAGCAACGATACCACGTGTATCCTGCAAGCAGATCCTAGTTAGCAGAAATCACACACTGTGCAAGATGGATATGGGACAACTCTGTAAAGACTGACCACTCAGGACACAGTGAATTATTTGCAGAGGCACCTAAAGTCACAGAACTAAGTTTAATTATAAAAACTTCAATACCATAAAGGATTAGTGATTATTAGCAATATACTAGAATGAATTATAGTCTCAGGGAAATATTTTAACTTTTTTTTTTAGGCACACAATTTCTCTGGCAGTTAAAATAAGACAATATAACTTTTAAACAAGCTAGTGATTTAGGTCTTTAATGGTTCCAGACAAGCAGACTCAGAAGGACTGTCCAAACCTGTTGATGGACATTATTTTCTAATAAGACTAACACACCTATCATACACCCTCTAGTCTCCACAGTGGATTCACAGCTTGCTTTAAACAGGGATTTTGCAAAAGGATTACTGGGATTGAGCAGAAGTGAATTCCTGACTTTTTGATACCAATACAATCATATATGCATACACACATACAATATTTACTTTGTGCATAGACTTCTTGGCTTTAGAAATGATAATAAGATTCAACCAATCACTATTTATTTAAAAAGTTAAAAGGGGAAAAAAAAAAGTATCTAAGCAACAGCTTTCCCCAAAACTTTGTAACAAAAAAGATGCTGAAGAAGGTGTAGTCCTAAGTACTGGACTGAATCCTGAGTGTCTGAACACCATTCCCAGCACAGGACCTTCACATTTTCCTGAAGAATGTTTTAAGGACTTTATTTCACACACATTCAGTTTCTTTTATCATATTAAATGTTCGGTTGCATTGAATCCTGAGAAGAATGTTAGAATTTTATATGGAGATCAAGTAAAAAGGAAAAGGAAATGAAAAGGAAAAAGAAAAAAAAATGTAAGGGAAAAAGACCATAATCCACAATGCCACCCTAGCCAAAATACTGTCTGGATGATTTGTGGCATCTTCATTCTTGAGAAAAAACAGTATCAAGAAGAATCTCCAAGAACATTTCCCACTAAGGACACTTTTGTACTGAGTTCTGTGCAAAACAACCTTGGAAGAGCTGGCTCAAGTATTCACAAACACAAGCAAACAACCAAGAAAATCTCCTTTGATCCCCACTTCTTGTCTGAAGAGCAGCGGACTACGTATAATCGAGGACTGTACTTTGTTGGTCAGAGAACCCAAAAACACATGGGAAGAGCTTTATTGAAGAGGCAGTTCAGAGAGTATCCTTGCCATCCATTACTGCAGCAAGTGGTTCTAAACATGGCCTCATCAACTGCAGTTTCCTTTTTTATTTTATTTTAAACTATTTTGATTTTTTTTAAAAAATCCAGAATGCTGATCTTCTAAAGAATACTTGAAATTTTAATAGCCTGTGTCTACTGTATTGAATCACCTGGATGTTAGGAGGTTAGCATCTTTTCATCACCGGCAGCATAGAGAATGAATACTAAGTGTTAAAGCCACATTCAAGAGTTAAGAAAAGAGGACATTAGCTGGGACAGCATTTTAATCCATTTTAATACTATAGCTCCATTACAAATTGTTTTTCATTTACCAGAAATCAAAAGCATATGTGTATGGGCATGAGTCACTGCCAGAGGCAGTATTTTTTCTCATTAGTTCTCAAACAAACATTACTGGTAATTAAATCTTACATAATAAGAAATATGTCCCTTTTCTTCTGTGCTATACAAAGAATAACAAACAGCCACAGCAGATTTACTCATTTTGGGTGTCTTTACTAAAATAAAGTAACTAAACCAGCAGATTAGTCTTTTGAGGAAGCCCCCATCCACTTGTCTTCCAAATATTAAATNGGCAAGTTTAAAAAAAAAAAAAAAGAAAAAAAAACCAAGAAAATTACATCATACCTGATGCACAGATATCGTTAATTGTTTAGGAAGAGTGTAACTTTACAAGGATAAAGTGAATGTATTTGGAAAATAACAATCACTGTTGAACCTTTAAACCAAAGAGAACAACTCCTAATGAACAAGATAACAGAATTTTGACGCAATGATTTTCAGTTGGGTAATGTTACTATTAAGAAATGAAAGTATCAGATAAAACTCTCCATTTGCTTTAAAATTTCAGAGAAGTATGTTCTGAGCGTAACTAATGGCTGTGTTTTGACATTTTTAAAATAGCGTGCTTCGGTTGTCTTTCCTAAATATTTTATTCATATATAATACCAAAGTCAAATGGAAATACTTCAGTACTGTCAGACCCCAATCCAGAACCATGTTCTTATACCTCTAGATTTTCACAAAAACTGCATACATTTCCATGTTTTACTACAATTCAGAGTGTCACCATCTCAGTCCTTTACATAGTTTACATCCTAATCAGCAGATTGAGCAGCATCCAGAGCTCTTAGAATACTGACATCTCTATTAAAGTATATAGATTCTGACAGAATAAGGCAATATATATAAAAGAGCTTAAAGTAATATAACGGCAAAATGATATGGGGTCACTGAAATAATAGCCAAAATTTAACTCCCCAAAAAAAGAGGTATTAGTAAGGCCTGCCACAAATCTGTGTGACTGCTCCACAAAATGATCTGAAAACGTGCAGTGCCTGTTTGCTTGTGACTCTGGGTAATGCAGGTCCAGGCCAAAACAAGTGTCTTCACCAGTGTAGGATGGAAACAACTCTGGACTCTGGAATACCACAGCTGATTGCAGCCCTGACTTTTTTATACTTTTCAAGTAGATGACAGAGAGCACCACATACTCAGTAAATGGGAAATTAACTAAAAAAGTCCTAAAGTTTATTATCACTCAGAATACAGTAGCAATTACATACAGAGAAGAAAAAAATAAGTTATCTGCCTTCTTTGCACAGCTGAAGAAAAACAGATACTGTAAACTGCAATTCTGTCACCATACATCTACAAAGAAGTCAGACATCTCTGCTGGACAGAACTGACAATTTTATTTTTTTCTGCATATTTTATCTCAGCTACAAACTACCATTTTGGTCAGAAAACCATGCCTCTCTTTTCTCATTATTGTCTAGAACTTTTTTTTGTTTAATCACCATTTAGACTTTTTTTCCTCCCTAACACACAGAAACATAAACAATCCGCTGGCAGACCTTGTCAATAACAAACTTCATTAGGATATCCAGTGAGAAAAAGGCTTATTCAGATTAGATAACTGTCATATGCAAAATGTTCATGTGGCTGTCAAAATACTTAAGTGATAAAAGTGCAAAAAGTAACACTGACAGGATTCTATAGACCAGGGACTAAAAGCAAAGTAAGATTTTTCTATTAAAGTGACCAAATAAGGTATGATGGGAGGAAGAGAAAGAGTAATTTTTATGAAAGAGTGGTTTTAAAAAAAATTTTACTTGGTGTGAGTTACATTCTTGAAAAAGTTATTAGCAGAATCTTAACAGCTTTATGCCTGACCTATACAGGTCAGCTTAACCTATTCTTGGGCAAAAATCCAGGTGCTCTCATGAAAGGAATTGGGTACTCAGAGCAGTGGCTGTTCCGGAACCAGGTATCCAGAGAAGTCTCACTGTTAAGACTGAGGCAAAGAGAGCAGTAAGTACCTTGGCCTTTCTCTCATCCTTCATCACTATGTCTACTTCTGCAACCAACAAAGGATGGAGATTCTCCTTAGCCCTTCTTTTGCTGCTGATGTATCTATAGAAACATTTTTTATTTTCTTTTATGGCAGCAGCCAGATGATGAAGTTCCAGCTGGGCTTTGGCTCTCCTAATTTTCTCTCTGCATAACCTTATGACATCCATGCAGTTCTCCAGCGTAATCTGCCCTTTCCTCTAAAGGTCAAAAACTCTGTAAACTCTGCCTTTTTTTTTTTTTTTTCTTTATTAACTCCTGAGTTCCCTTCAAAGCTCTGTTGTTCAGCCAGGCTGATTTTCCTCCCTGCTGGCTCATCTTCCAGCTCATGGGGACAGCCTGCTCCTGTGCTTTGAAGTTTTCTGTCTTCCTTGAAGAACGTCCAGCCTTCCTGGACACCTCTGTCCTTCAGGACTGCCTCCCAAGTGACTCTGTCAAGAGGTCTCCTAAACAGGCCCAAATCTGCCCTCTGGAAGTCCAAGGAGGTAGTTTTGCTGATCCCCCTCTTTACTTCTGTGAGAACTGATAACTCTATCATTTCAGGATCACTGTGCCCAAGGCATCCTTCAATCTTATCATTACCCAACAGTCCTTTTCTCTTGGCAAACAACAGGTCCAGTGGGGCACCTTCCCTATTTGGTTCCCTTAACAGCTGCATTAGGAATTTATCTTCCATACACTCCAGCAACCTCCTAGACTCCTTCCTCTCTGTGGTATTATATTCCCAGCAGACATCTAGTAAATTGAAGTCCCCACAAGAACAAGGGGCAGCAATATTGAGAGTGTTTTAGTGTTCCATGTTCCATGACTCCTTAAAATCAGATCAACAACTGTGTCAGTCGAAGTAGGAAAAGCAACTGGCACTGAAAAAAACAGAGCAAATTATTTTGCTCAGTTTTGTTCCTAGATTAGCAGTCATGTGCAAAAATCAGATTTATTAGTTATAAAATCTTGAAGAACATGTCTCAAATGAAACTGCATGCATTCAATTAACTTGCTTCCAATGCAAAAGCTGTTTTGACAAATTTTCTTCCCTGATTCTTTTCTATTCTGGGTAGCTTTATTAGTCAAATAATATTGCACATTCTAAAAGAAAAATCAAATTCCATTGAAATGCAATTTAGAGGGACAATTAAAAAAATGTACCTATAAATAAAAATGCAACTTCCACCAGTTAAAAGAGAACATACTGGATAACTGAAATAAATTTGCAATAAATCAAGAAAAACCCTAAAAAACATTAAAAAATTATTTGCAGAAAAATTCCAACAGAGAGGCTCAAAGCTTATGACACTGCTCATAACTACAAGAAATTTAGGAAATAGAAAGCAGATGAGCTGTAAGCATGTCATATGATGTTACCCTGAACTTATTACCTATTGCTAGTATCTTTATAGGGCAAGGAAGGTTAGGGATCTGAAAATCATAGTAAGTTGGTTAGCTAGAATCTCTGGAGCTTATCCAGGTCAATGTCACACTTGAAATAAGCCTGCATGCAACAAGGTGAGGTCAGCCATGGTGCTCTTTGGCTAAATCTATTATGAAAATCTTCAAAGATGGAGACAACAAGCTCTCAGGGAAGACCCGCTCTAGTCCTGCACTGTCCTGAAGAGAACTCCCTTCCACTAGATTCCCATGTGTTGAGAACACTGAGCTTCTGTCACATTAAACACACAAGAAATTTTGAAGTTCAGATTATCTTCATTTGCAACCAGACGTATTTTGATGGCTTTCACAAGTTTATACATTGTTTTGTTTTCTGTACTCAAACCACTCACATGTCATTATTTAAATCACTAGTGATATTTAGAAATATCTCTTATATCCATTTAGTTAAAACTATAATCCAACATATTATAAACCATAAGAGGTTCTACTTTTTGTCAACCAAGCAGAAGAAAATAGCATGCTTGTTAAAAACCACCTTTTTGACTCAAAACCTATCATCTTGCCTCCCTGCATATCGATTTTCCTCCAGTACAAATCACTCTCCCATGTTCAGACTGTCTGCTTGGGTAATAGGGCAGAAGGGCAGACATGAAATTACTTACAGTCTACTAAATTCCCTCTCCCTGCTGTTAAAACCTGGCATACACTTCTGGGTGTACAAACGCTCTGTGAGATTTACTTCAGGACACTGGAGATGCTCCTGTGTAATTCTGAAGGCTGCCAGTGGTGACCTCAGTTACTTTAAGACATGAATGCTTTTCTTCACAGTTACCACACAAGTTCTTTTTGGTGGTAGAAGAAAATCTGGGGCTATGAGATGACATATAGAATATATTTACTTGGAGAGAAATAAAACAAAAAAATTGAATTTTTCATTACAATCTGTATGTACATGTGTTCTGGTTTTGTTTTGTAAGTCAAATTAGAATCAATTTTCTTCCTAGTAGCTGGTACAGTGCTGTATTTTGGATTTAGGATGAGACTGATGTTGATACCATGCTGACGTCTTAGTTCTTGGCAAGTAGGGTTTACACTAAGTCAGGAAGTTTTCACCTTCTCACACCAACCCACCTGCAAGTAGGCTGGGGGGCACAGGAAGCTGGCAGGAATGTCAGCCTGGATGATCCAAACTGGCCAAAGCGACATTCCATACCATGTGGTGTCATGCTCAGTATATACACCAGGGAGAAAGCTGTCTGGGGGCTGCTGCTCAGGAGCAACTGTACTGTGCATCACTTGTTTTGTATATTCTAATTATTATTATTATCCAGTCATTTTCTGTTCTATTAAAAAGTCTTCATCTCAACTCACAAATTTTACTCTTTTTTTTTTGCCAATTCCTTCCCCCATCCCACTGGGGAGGGGGGAGCAAGTGAGTACTTCTGTGGTGTTTAGCTGCCTTCCAGGTTAAACCAGAGCAATCAAATTAGGAGAAAAAGCACAGCAAGCAAATTAAGAAACAATAACTAGCTGATCATACTCCAGATATACTCTTACAAATATGCAATTTGCAGTAATAAAGTATTCTAGTATTCTGATACTGTCTAGCTGAAGACATGATTAATTAATATTAATCTGTAATAACTTCTACTTTGCTGCAAGTTGGTTCTTCACAAAGTCCTTGGGTTAGCTCCCATGGACTGCCATATCACATTACAGCAGCCCTGAGGACACGGCAGGGCTGCTTATCTAGGCATGAAAGAAGCCAATGGGGTGCCCCTTTTACCTACGGGTGCGGTGTAAACACCAAGGCAGAACTGTTGTTGTGGTTACAGGAGACCTCTAAATGTAACAGCTGGTGGTCATTTCTTGCTGGAAACTGCTATGGCTTTTAGTGTTTGCAAATGTGTATACACCACAAGGTTTTAGGCAGTTTTTGATTTTATAGTATCTAAGGACAGGCCCATTAAAAACAGAGATATTTCCTTTAAGGAAAAGGGCAACTTGCAGTGTAATATGGTGTTAAAAAACCAGATCTGCATGGTAAACACACCATATCATTTGTACCTTCAAAATTTGCTGTGAACTTCACTTCCTCACTGCTCACCCCAAAGTACAAACCCACGTTGAAAAGCTCAGACATGAGCTTCATTCAGCTGCTCACCAACTACACATCTCAAGCCATCTCAATTACGTACAATCCTCTCTTTGTTAGCCAGAACAAGGGCAACCAGGGACACTCAGGACAGCAAAGAGCAAGAGAAAGCCTTGATAGCAACAGAACATGATGCAAACACGCACTGCTGTGTGGAGTCAGCAACAAAGGTTTCTTAGCACCAGGCCATTTTCAGCCCCACGGTCCTTCTCCTCAGGGCACTCCCTTGCACCTGAGGTTTGTGGAATACTCATGCCTTGCAGAGCAGAGAGCTCAACAAGGTTATGCAAGTTTAAAGGCTTCTGTTCCCAGCTCTTGCTTGGGAGATGATTCACAGTACAGGTAGCTCACATCTCTTCCTGTGGTCCAGCTGAGTGGCAAAGTGAATAAATTACCATTGGGCAATGCAATTTTGCCCGTGTGGGAGAGCAGCACCCCCTGTGAACACAGCAGATATCTAAAGGAGACCAGGCCTACACTTAATTTTTGTCAAAAAAACAGTATGCGTCTTTCACCGACAGCCAGAGAAGGCAGGCAGGCACACAGCCTGGTGTCCTGTGTGGTGGAAAAAATGAACTCTCATCCCTCATTGCACCCTGAGTGTGGACACAGCACACGGTGCCAGGCTTTGGCTGCAGCCTGACCCCAGTTCTCCTCTGCCAAGAAATGGGCAGCACACAGACCAGACACGAGCTATGTCAGGTTCACAAAATCGTTAGGGTTGGAATGGATCTCTGGATATCATCCAGTCCAACCCCTTTGACAAGGCAGGGTCACCTTGAGCAGGTGACACAGGAAGGCATCCATGAGGGTTTCCAATGTCTCCAGAGAGGAAGACTCTGTGACTTCCCTAGGCAGCCTGTTCCAGTGCTCTGGCATCCTCAATGTAAAGAACTTCTTCGTCATGTCGAAGTGAAACTTTTTGTGCTTTAGTTTATGGCCATTGCTCGTCATGCTGTTGCCAGCAACACTGAGAAGAGTCGGGCACCATCCTCATGGCACTCACCCCCGAGATATTTATATGCATTAATGAGCTCCCCTCTCATTCTTCTCCAGACTAAAAAGGCCCAGCTCCCTCAAACTCTCCTCAGAAGAGAGATGGTCCAGACCCTTCCTCCTCTCTGTGGCCCTCCACTGGACCCTCTTCAGCAGCTCCTTGTCCTTCTTGTACTGAGGAGCCCAGACTCAGCACAAGTACTTCAGACTCTAGGTTGCGACAATGTCTGTCCTGTCCCTTCTTCCTACAGCAGGCATAGCCCATACCCTGGTGCTTTTGCGGCAGCCTGGGGCCTGGCAAAAGGTCCGGGGGCTGCCCACTGCCTGCGCTCCGAGCCGGGCCCAGGGCCGGTGCTGGTCCCGCTGTCGCTCCAGGGCACGGCTCGGCTCCTTCGCAGGGTCCCCGGAGGCCGCAGCTCCCCTACCCCAAGCACCGCCGGGACCGCACGCCTCGGCGGGGAGCCCCGCGCCCGCCGCCCCCCGGAGCCCTTCCCCGCACCTGTAGTTGTAGCCGCTGAAGCGCTGGCTCTCCCGCAGAAGGGCGCGGTACAGCCGCAGCACCTGGGCACGGCTGGACGCTGCCATGTTGCCGCCACCGAGCGGCTCCTCCCGCGGTGGCGAGGCCCCTTTTCCCCGCCCTCCCGCCGCCCTCGCCGGGCGCAGCCGCGGCGGAGCGGGGCCGCAGGGCCGGCGNGATCACAAGGCGCGACTGCCCCGGGGGTGCCTGTCGGGCTCGGCCGTGCGGCTGTGGAGGACCCGGGGGCGGGGAAGGAAGGCCCGAGCGACAGGGAAAGCGAAAGCAGCGCTCAGATGCTGTGCTCGGCGAGGGCAGCCGCGCGGCGTGCGCGCCCTGTACTTGGTGTGCCACACGGGCAGGTGGATATCAGGGCTGGAAGGAGCAACAAGTGATGTGTGCAGGGTTTTGCCTCGGAATCGCTGTATACGTTTGCAGTCGGTGTTCATGTACTGGAGGGGGTCCAGCAGAGGCCACAAAGATAATTTGGGGTCTGGAGCATCTGCCTTCATGCGGGGAGAGTGCGGGAGCTGGGCCTGTTTAATCTGGAGGACAGAGGACTGAGAGTGGATCTCATTAATGCATATAAGTATCTCGAAGCTGGATTACACGGGGGTCATGCCAGACTCTTCAGTGATGCCCAGCAAAAGGATGAGGAACAGTGGCCATAAACTAGAACCCAAAAGCTTCATCTTACTGTGAGGAACAACTTTACGTTAAAGATAGCGGAACAGTGGAACATGCTGTGCAAGGAGTTTGTGGAGTCTCCCTCTCTGGAGACATTGAAAACCCACCCGGACACACTCCTGTGTCTCCTGCTCAAGGTGACCCTGCCTTTCAGGGAGGGTTGTACTAGATAATCTTCAGAAGTCCCTTCCAACCCTCACATCCTGTGATTCTCTGAAATCGCTATAGACGTTTGCAGTAGTTGTACATCTGTGCTAGTGTACCAGGGCCCATTGTGTTATAGTGATACTCCTCTCTCAATATCTGTTTTTAAGATGAATTCTGTTATTCAAACCACACACACCTCCTTTGCTGAAAGTTTTGCCACTGCAGAATAAACTTAACTTCATAGCTTACAGTTATTATCCCACAGCTGTATTTAATACTGATTTTTAAATTTTATCCTCAGTACAATTTATTTAGAATCATAGAATCAAGGTTGGAAGAGACCTTTAGTTTCCAGTCCAACTGTTCACCTAGCACTGCTGCTGTAACCTCTAAACCACCTCACCCAGTGACACATCCAGGTACCTCTTGCACACCTCCAGGAATGGTAACTTCACCATCTCCCTGGGCAACCTATTCCAGTTCTTGACCATGCTAATGGGGCCTTTTTTTTCCCCCTAATATCTAATCTAAATCTCCCCTGTCTCAGTTAAGACCATTTCCTCTGGTCATCCCACTGCAGGCATGACAGAAGAGATCAGTCCCTACTTGTCTAGAACCTCCTTTCAGATATCATGAGAGGGTTCCTACTTCCTTCACAGTTTGTTTTTATATAGTAGATGTTTAAAACAATTACCATGTAAATATCCTACGTCTCTCTGACAAAAGTGCTTCAATTGCTGCTTCTAATTTAACTCATGTTTTATTCCATATGCATTTGAGTATTATCGTCAGTTGTACATCTGATGCAATTTACAGTTTGCTGCAAAGAACTAAAGTAGTTCAGCACTTTTGGATGTAATTAACACAGACACATGAATTTATTTCAAACGTACCTTTTCAGGTATGCTATGTTTGAGGCTTCTGGTGTTCCCCATCTTTGCAGCTGTTGGTGGCTGGGCTGCTTAATACATGCTATAGCAGAACTCTGGCTTTCTGTCTACAGACTTGCTATGTCCTTTGAAAGCAGCAGTGGTTACCCTGCTCTTTGTTATGATGGTGGGCTCCAGACAGCTTAAAATGATATGGTTCTGTCATGTATAGAGCCAGACTTAGGTTTGAGAGTTTAGCAAAGTTATGTGATAACATTCTATGGATGAGTGTGGCAGTTGTTCCATCTAATTTTACAATAGCCCTCAGGTAGTGTTGGAAATAAAGTTTTCACGGTACAGCCCTCAGCTCTAAAAGATGAGGGAATAATTGGGGCGAAAGCATTAAGCAAATTTTGTTTACTAGAAGAGTATTGATTTAGTATTTGAAAAGTAATTATAAATTATAAATTATTTTTAGATTGCTTCAGATGCTAATCCTGTTCCTGAAAGTCCCTGACAGTTTTTGTGTGTTTGGTTTTTTTTTTTTTTGTTTGTTTGTTTGTTTGTTTGTTTGTTTTTTTAGGTAGCCATATTTTTTCTCTTGAAAAAACCTAGAAACCTCCTATATTAGAATAAGCAGTAAGCACACACACTGCATGATCAAATGCAAAGTAAATCTATCAAAGGAGAAAAGTCTTTCCTCTTTTTTCGCTTTTCTAGCTTAACCTTTAATACACTCAAGGAGGGAAGATCAGTTTTTGGCAGTAACTAGTCATCTTTGTGCAGTTGGGTTGGCACTGTTAACTGGAAAAATTATTTTCTTACGCACTTGTTACTGGGTTTTCTTGGAAATGATGGGTTATGGTCCCAGAAGTCATGTGGTTCTGCAGGAAGTGGACATTGCTGTGGCTGGGATACACGTGTTTGTGCTGGCCTTTATTTTTGTGCACCACTGCAAGCCTGCAGGGAATTCAAAGGACAGAGACAGCCCAAGTGACCACTGTGTCCTGTGACACTGGAGCCTGTGTATGGGGAAGCAGCAATAACCACTTCATTATCTGCCTCCTCATTCCTGAGGGGAAAACTACACCTGAATTTAGGGTTGGTGGGTGCTCATTTGTACGGAAGTCTTTGCTGTCAGCCTTTGGTCTAAGAAGGAAGATGGCATGTGCCTTGCCATTCTGCATCTCTCGGGATAAATAAGCACTTGAGAGGATATTATAGTATCAGTACCTGGAATATTTAAGCATATAGTTGCTAAGAGAGGGGAGGGAGGGGGAAGGAATTTGGAAGAAGTACCTGCAGGGGCTGTGGACTGGAGTGGAAAGAAACAGCTGTTCTATTCCCTGGGACAGATTCGATGTCTTGTCCTCTGTTGCTGAACTGTTCCTTGCGGTGCACTATTTCAGCTTTATGGCATGGCACTGAACACTTTCAGAGAGCATGTGCTTTCCTAGTATGCTGCTGTGGGTTTTCATTATTTTTCTTTGGGAGTCAGAATGATAATTGATTGTTGTGATATTATAATCTCTTTTAATATTTGTTTTTCAGTTAATGAAAACATGCTAACTTTTCTGTGCTGCAGTGGTGTGGTATCTCTTTTCTTTCCTTCTTGCAGTTCTTGGTTGATAGGGTCATGCACAGTAAGATTGTACACAGTGTAGGGTAGGACCTTTAAAAGAAGAATTATAAATCACAAGAATTTTGGGATTTCAGTGACAAATATAACAAACTGTAATTTAACTGTTTCATGTGGTGAATAAGATTTCCACAGTATCAACAGGAGGCCTTGACTGACTCTGCTACTTTAAAAAAGTTTTCTTTATTTGGTTGCCCTGTAGAAAAGAATGTTTTTATTTAGGAGGAGAAACTTCCATATTTCAAATTCAGCTACACCCCTAAATTCTGTGTACATTTAAAAAATATTCTATCTGGAAGTTCAGGGGGAAGGAAAAATTGTGACAAAACTCTCCATCAGCTTGAGTTACCCTACCTCTTTCCAAACTGAACTGCAGAATATTGTGTATTGTTTAAAGTAAGATTGTAAGAACAGTAATAACAGGCAAATCAAAATGCAACCAGTAGTGAATTTCCTGTTGTAATGCTTGCTCTTTTAAGGGAGTACCTGTTTTACCACTGCTTCTAAACCATGATCTCTTGTGCTGGAGGCATCAAACTAAAAGAAACACTGAAGTTTAATTTCCTTCTTAGCAACAGTTTTAACTTTCTAATTTGCGGTGGCTTAAGTCCTCCAGAGGACTTCATGGGGATTGTGCTACCTGACAATTAAGGAGTTGAACAGTTCAGCAGCCACAGGGTAACTTTTGGATCAATGAAATGCAGTGTTATACACCATACTGATTTTGAAAGATGTTCTTAGTGGACATATGTTGGTAAAGTCCTTTGAAATGCTTGAAATAAAAATGCTATAAAAGTCCAGAATTAAAAGGATAATTTTGTGTTACAGTTATAGGCAAGAGAATAACTAATAGGGGATTAAAATTGCCAGTAATGCTTAAATAGTTCAGCATGTAATACTTGCATCAAATGCAAATGACACTTCTAAACACTTCTAACCTTAATGCTGATGAAGACAAGAACCCAACAAAAAATTAACATATTTTTGCTCTGTGGTTTTTTGTTATACTGAAATCTTGCTCAGAAATCCAATCATGAGGAGCGTAAAGAACAGGATTAATGAACTGTTCTTATCCATGACATCATGAATTCAGAAATGCTTTCTTTACTGTGCTTTCCAATGTTTTATCAAATTTAGCCTTAAATAACTTGCCTTTCTGTGGGAAAATATATTCTACTTTATATTGTATTGCTGTTAAGAATTGCTTTCTGATGCTCATCTTATGCCACCCTCTTCTCTGAGTTCATCCCACTTTTTCATTTATGCCTCTTTAGAGTCATGCTGTGTAATTCCTCTCCCTCCTCTGTGATTTACACTATTATCGTATTTCTCAGTAGCTGTCAGCCAGACAGGCTAAATTATGTCGTTATTTTGATATTTTTTTCTGCCCTCTTTTGGAGGATATTGAAAATTTTAGCTTAGGAAGCAAATTTAGCTGTAAAACAAGGCCTGATATTTTGTTTAAGAGCAACTGAGAATCTCTTTGTAGCCACCCCTGTATATTTTTTTGCTGATGTGTGATTTCCAGTTTGGAAGGTAAGTTACAAATGGTAACGGAGCATTTGAGTTAAAGATCATGATTGCACCTAAGATGTTTTGCTAGAGCAAAGTTCTTTATTCTCTTGAGTTTATTTTTTTGTCATGTGTAAATCTGTGAGTGTGCAGAGAAACATGTAAATATGTATACAGGCAGGCACACAGTCATGCTGTGGTGGTAAAGGTCATCTTTACCCTTCGTCTCTGATTCTCCATGTTTCAGCCTTGGGGATTGGTGCACAGCTAACACTTTTTTTTTTTCTGCTTACCCAGTCCCATGGCTGGCGTATGTAAAATCAAGGACATCCTGCTCCTTCTGTGCATCGCAGTTCTTCTGCTCCCTGGATTGTGGGCATGGCCTTTCTTCTCAGATGATGCTAAGGGCCAGCTCCACTCAAGGACCACTGCTTAAGTTCTTCCCTGAAAATTCACTTCAGTAGCCATTTTCTTATAAATCCTTCTTGTGTGATTATTTGTTGGAAACAATTCCTAGATCAAAATATTTGTAGGTGTAGATGTATCATGTTTCTATAAGGTAGTGTGGAGCTGATGTAAGAAAACATGATATCCAAGGTAAAGTAGAAGTAGAAAGTTCTTCTATAATGTGTTGGAAAGGTGTGACCTTTGATAATGGGACATGTGGAAGGATATTCTAAATTTTTTAAAAATTTTTTTCTACTGAAAGGAAGTTAAGCAAAATTGTTTTTTACAATGGATGGGTAAATCATTAAGGATTAAGTTGATTGTAAGTAGGCAATCTGTTTAGTTTTCTGACTGTGGGATGAGGGGAGACGGAATAAAATTTTCCACTTGTAACAAATTTTCATTCTATAGGGTGCTGTGCATCCATGTATCATCTTTTTGTTTTAGTAGCTTGGACTTTTGATCCAGGAAAAAAACCAACAGTTTGAATAGGAAGCTGAAAGAAATATGTTTTTGGAGATGAAAGAAGACTATGGAGCTATGTTTTAGTTGAAATGAGGAAAACAGTATAGTCATATTAGGGATTGCAGTAATGGTAGAGTTTAAGATACTTACTTTTGCATGATCCTTGACATTTTTGATCTTTCATCTTGTGTCACTATTGGTTTTATGTCCTCAGAGCTGACAATGAATGATAGTGCATTAGGGACACGTTCCTCTATTTATCATGCTTCTGATGCATTTGTAAGATCAGCTGAATTGCCAATACTTCCTTACATACCTTCTAGATAGAGCTTTCTTTTTATTTTATTTCTGTTTTTTATGTCTGGGTTGACTCTGTCAAAATTTGTCTTTCAGCCTGAGAAGGAACAAAGCACTGACTAAAGCTAACAGGCAAAAGAAGCAGAGTTGAAGAAAGATTATCTCTGCTTGCAGGTAAATAATTAAAAATAAATTTAGCTTTCTGAATCTTTGACACTTGCACTGCCAGCCTTTTTAGTTAGTAACAAGTTTTCAGTCCCTCTCAATTTTAATTAATAATGGAATTTTAATTTATGCAATAATTGAAAAAATCTTTCTTCATCTTCAGCAACTGCTAGAGATGACAACTTTATAAATTTGCTTTCCATATAGAACTCACAGATTTTCTTACTCCTAATACAAAGAAAATTACGAGACTTGAGACATAAAGATAGCTGTGTAACAATAATAAGAGAGGGATAGAGAGAGAGAGAAAGAGGGAGAGGTGGAAGATAATCTGAAGAAGAAAGTCAGAAGGACAAATGTTGTCATCTTTATATTGGAGAATGTCCAGATCCTTGGATATAATCCCGGTGAAATCTGCCTACCTGCCTAGGCAGTAAGTTGCTGTTCAGTGTGAGAAGAGGTGGCAGAATTAAGTTCTTGTTTTACACACCAGTTATAATTGATGTGATATGGGTCAGGACAGGATGGGAGGGGAGGGGAGGAGATTAGGATAGGATAGGATAGGATAGGATAGGATAGGATAGGATAGGATAGGATAGGATAGGATAGGATAGGATAGGGTGCTCTAGAGAATGGACAGTGAACTCAAGGAGCTCTGGAGAGGCAATAGTTAGGACTTTACAAATGCCACCATTAACCTTCCAGTCTTTTATTTATGTGACCCCATGGCAGCATCAGTGAAAGGCAGTGTGTGTCAGTGTCTCATCATAAGGTTTGTGCCTTCCCTCCAACTGGGAATGAGTGTTGGTTTAGATGGGGATGCAGACCTATGAAGTGGAGCTGCCAACTTTCCTACAGGGATGGTTTTACATTCTGCTGAAAGGTGGGAAAGAGGAATGAGGGAAGAAATAGTTTGAAATACTGTTCTGGGAACATTAGTTCATCTGTCTGGAGACCTGAATTAAGTATCTCGTTGTTCTACAATTTCTATGATTAGCTTTTTCAGGTATGTTTTGTAGCCCAGTATTGGTGTTGACCAAGGTCAGGTTGTGGGGATTTTTGTTGGTGTTGCTGTTGTTTTATTTTGTTTGTTTGCTTGTTTGTTTTAACCTGGCAGTGCACATGCTTTGTTTCCTTTGATTCATTTTTATGCACTTGATTTTAGTTATTGTTTCACTTTTTTATTTTTTGGAAATGATTCCTGATGAAGTAGGGGTGCTGCATCTAAAGTGGACAAAAAAGATAAACAGAGCAAATTATTATCAGGTCCTCACACAGATTTAATAGTACTTGTATTATTTTGAATGTGTGTAGGATTTCAAAATTGGCTTAACTTCAAGAAAATGTTCTTACTTTTGGGAGTATTTGCATAATTTTTTAAATTGCTTTCTTACTTATTTTGACTATGAACATAGGTTTTTTTCAACATACTTTTAAACTTTGATTTTATTATACTAATTACTTACAGTGTGAAAATTGCATACTGCATTACACCAGCTCTTCCCATGGGAAGATAATATTGTAAAATGGACAGATATGGTATTTTATGTGAAAAATTATCACATAATGAAGAGGTAATTAAATATTGGCTCCATATAGGTTTGTTGAACTTAGAAAAGCTGCTTGCTTTTTATGTGGGCACACTAACTTTGTCAAGTTTTATGAAAGAATGTTGTTCTAAACAGATAGACGTTGCTTGATAGAGGTTAACTTTTTCTGTTTCCCTTCTGTCCCTCTTCCTCCCTGCACAGATTGTGGTTCTTATTCCACCCTCCACTTCCACTCACAATGTATTTTATTTTTATACTGCCATTTTATCACTGTTCTGTTGTGGTAGGTTATATTCTTAATATAGTATTAATTCTACAAACAGAAACTCTGCTGGATAGACTTGAACTAAGTACGTGGGAGCACCATGTTTATTCTAGTTAGTTTGCCAGACTTCCTGAGTTGTTATTTAAAGGATTCCATTTTTAATGAACTTAATTTAAGAGATACTGCAGTTTCTACCAAATCCTATTTTGTCACCTGATATTAAGAGTTCATTTGACCCCAGTATCCCCTGGGGTCTCAGTCTTGACCCTGAGTGGCAGACCCTGCCTGTGTGGAACGTGATTTTTCAGCATGTGGCAAATTGCAATTCTGCGGATGGGTTTAAAGAAAACAAACCAAAACAATTATTGTGTTTTACTTTTTATTCTCCCAGTATGTAGCACATGTGGCATTAACTGAAGATTGTTTTGTCATATGTGGCCTTAAGCTATAACATCTTATTGTTCGTTAATAATAAAAACTTGCTTCTTTCATGTTGTTGTTTTCTTTACTTCTCTGACTTGTGTATCTTCTTTCACCTAGTCAATGTGTATGTCTTGGCTCAGAATGCAAGATGAGAAGATGTTGCCTTTGTTATCTAAAACTGGATGGAGAAATACTTCTGTGTATGGTATATCTACTATATGTGTATATATATACACTTCTGTGCTATCGTCTGAGGTGTGCATTCTGAGTTCTGCCTTAAGTTTTCTTTCACTGTGGCTTGTTCTGGAGGGGAGTGTGACTTGCAGATGTCTGGTGTCACAGAAGGGTTCTCTGACATAATTAAAATACGTGGCTTTCTCAAGTCCTTTCAAACAACGTTTTTCTTTTGTCTTCGTGCTGGGCTTTGTCTCAAGTAAGTTGAGTAAATATCAACATTAGCAAGCCTTACAGGAGATGTTGCCCAGGAACATTACAGATGTTAGAACATTAAGCTTCTTGGGAGCCCATTATCTTAGGGAGCTGTGAGCCATGGACTCAAAAATTTCCTATTTTCTAGCATTAATGACAAAGAAAGACATTACCAATACTGGTCTTATTCTTTTTAGTGTAATACTTTAGAACCTTTTTTTTAATCTGGTGGTAGCGGGACTGCATAGAGACACCATTTAAATCTGTGTTTAAAGTCATGGTTGCCTTGCTTTGCTTGCTACAGAATGTTTTGGAACCAGCTCTTCTTTAACAAGTTATTGGAGATGTCAGCACCTCTGAAACGCTGTAAAGCAGTTATGTTCAGATTCAATCAAATACAGTGTTACATAGGTCTGCCTGAACACATATAACTTAATCCTAGTTGTAAACTTTTTAACAAAACCAAAGTACAATTGTATCAGGAAATTGGAACAGGATTGAGAATGCATTTTAAAATTTGACTAATATTTATTTGAATAGGCAGAACTTTAAATTCAGGGGACTTAAATTTCTCATGAATATTCATCAGCAGCATTGTTTGTAATTCAGTGTCAGTTGTTGCAGTTGAAGTATTTTTAAGGAAAATTCTACTTTTTTTGCCCTTAGACTTTAAACATAATTAATGCATTTATTTAGCTGTAGTTACAGAAAATGTTTCATGGTGTAAGTAGAATATTTGCAAATCAGGTTTTCTGTCTTTTGGTAACCCATATGCATTCATTACTGTAGAATATGCAAAGTAAATTTTTTAAGCTGGTTACTGGAGGCCGGCTAGGCAGTTTATTCTTGTATGTCTTCTTGGGTACACTTGTCCTTAAAAGAGCAAAATAAGTCTTTCATCTTGCAGCTCAGCAGTGTGTTGGAAGACTGAGGAGGCAGTACACAGGCTTGACATTTTGTGGGATTTAGAAGAGATATATTATCCATTCACCTGCAGTAAATTTTAGTGCTGGAATCAAGGAAATAACAGCAAAGTATTTAAAAAATAGATATCCAAATAGAGTAAATAAGTTTGCTAAAAAGACTGGGGTAAAGGAATGCAACCTGAAAATATTTAGCAGTGCAATCTCACTTCGTTTTTGTTTTACCTTCTGAAATTTGTATTGTGAGTCCAACTGTATTGAGACAGATACTGTGATTGTGTGAGACTTGCTGGCAGAGCTGCCTGTATTGTTTGCAGATTTTGCTGTTCATGACAGTCCAGCGTTTTGTGTAGGTTAAATGGGTTGGAATGAACTGTGTCATTTAAAAACTGATGTGGTGAGTTGTTCTGGTTTTTTTCCTTTCACAACATGCAAGTCAGTATTGCACTCTGTGTAGGCTAGCTGCTTTTCCCTATACTTTTGTTTTATTTCTTTCTTTCATGCTTTATTTGTGTTTGCAGCCCATGTGATTTGGGATCAAATGTAAATGATGATATAGAGTTTCTAAACAAATTTTCTTTGCTGTAACACAGTTTATATTTGCAGTTCTAGCTTAAGACTTTGGATTAATAGTTCTTGAGAGATGAAGGGGTCTTATGCTTCTAGACCACAGTAACAGTAACAGCCTAAGTCACTAGCACATAAATGGGAGAATAAAAAAATCTGGTTCTTGATTTCTGTTTCACTCACTCAACAGAAAAGAGCTTCAGTGATAGGGAATTGTACAAAAACAGTAAAGGTTTTCACATTATCTAAGGAAAAGTGTTGCAGTAAATAGATTTTACTTCTTAGTAGGTCGCATTTAACATTTCAAAGATAGTGGGCTCTTATTAAGGAGGATGAGTTGATAGCAGTGTTTCGAAGTATAAGAAACTATCCCTTTTTCTCTCAAGAGCAGTATTAGCAGGTGGGTAAATTTGTAGGACTCAGTTCTTACTCATTGTACCTTAAACTGTAAGTCTGTTATCCTGTGACTATGTTGTACTCAGGCAAGGGCTGAGTTTAAGAACCATTTCTTTCATGTCTGGACCCAGTAAAAAAGCCCTGCTAACATTGCTTTTAATTGGATGCCTGAAAGTGGCTTTGCAGAAAACTTCCCTCTCAAAGCAAAACAGAACAAAGACAGTAGGGATTTCAGTCATCATTTTCTGACATCTCTCTTTCCATCTCTTTCATCTCACACAGGGGTTGAGAGAGAAGGGGCAAGCATACTGGGAGATCATTTCACAACTCCAATTCAGATTTTAGGGCTCCATGAGAGGTGATTTTGTGTTGCATGGGAGTAAAATCCTGCAGCTCTGACTCCCTGGTCATCAGGTTCTGAGTGGCACGGCAGAGTTGTCCAGGGTTTCTGAGTAGGTACAGCAAAGAAGAACTGAGGTGTGGTAATAAAAGTTTTAGTAGCACCATCCCCTTCCCATTGGTTTCAGTGTGATTCTCCGGCATGAAGTATAAGGAGGTGATGATTTTAAAAAAAGCCTTTTCCAACAAGAAATGCTTGAAATCTGTCTTAGATTAGGAAAGATGTAAGGTGGACAACTAGGCAGCACTGCATACATAAATGTTGTTGAAACTATATCAAAACACCATTTTTCAATTAAGCTTGTGTCCCTGTATAGATGGAATGTGAAGTTTCAGACATAGACACTATTCTTCCTGTTGAAAGCTGACAACTTCAGTTTTCATTTAACTGACTCTTGATTCTTGAACAGGAATGATTATTTTTTAAAATTTAATTTCCTGAGTGATACTCATTGCATTTGAGACATAATGCAGTGGCTATTAAAAGTGATGCATATATTGAATTCTCAAATAAAGATTTTAAAGCAACTTCTGCCTAGCTCTGTTTTTTAGGAATGAGAGCCTTTAGGCTGATCTGAAAGGACATTTGCTGGAACCATGGCTACAAAGCAGCTGGACAGCACTGGGAGATGAGTTTTGAGCTGCTAAAATTAAATTATCCTTTGTAATCCAAAGATTTAGTGAAAAAGAGAATGTGAAAAAACATTGTTAATAAGAATTGAAGCACAGGCTATTCAGACAGTTTAATAAATGTTATGTCCAGTTTACTAAAGTTGTTTGGCAGTTGTGACATTGCATTTCAAATGTAACTAGAAATAGATATTTGATGTGAGCATTAATTATTTTTTTTTCTTTAGATGACATTAATTTGTCTTTCTGCTAATCTTAGAAAGCCTTATAAATTTAGTCCCCTGTTTCCAGTACATTGGACTGACATTTTACATGCTCAGATATGCCAACGTAACAGTGGGACACATAAATAAATTTATGATGAGAATAAACCTGTGTATGAAAGAAATAGTTGAAATCTTTTAAAGCTATTGATGTAACAGTAATACTAGTAGTCAGTTTTCCTTCCAAACCTGGAGTAGCCTCTAATCCACCTTCACGGAAAAGCTTACTTAATTTTATGCAATGTAGTCAACTGTCAAATAATTAACTTAAAATTCAGATCTGAGGGGAAATACAAAATCACAAAATCTGTAGACTCATATGGAGTCCTCTTCACTTTCACACTGTTGGAGTGCTTTTTGATAAAGAAGAAAGATGATGGAGTAGCAGCTAGATGTCTGGAACTGATCCACAGTTCATTGAATTAAATTGAAATTTTTTTCATTAACTTTGATCATCCTTGGATTGAACTGGTGTGCATATGATTTAATTAGTAGCAAGCTCAGGAATTCTGGGATGTTGGCTTTTCTGGTTCCTTACCTACTGAGATGGTAATTGCATAAACCAATATATTTGTGTGTCTATGCTGTGGCAAGTGCAGAAGTATCCACAATTGGCTTTCCTAGTGGTGGACCTCCATTTNATGGAAAGTTTTGATAGGTTCTCTTTGCCTCAGAGCAATGAGGTTCTCTAATATCAAATGTTTAATTATTCAATAGAGTATGTTTTTATTATGGATCACATTGAAGGTATTTCTATTAATGCTGTCATTTTATAATTTTTTTTTTTAATTATGTAAAACAGTGCTGCTTCATTTTGGGATACCTTTACATTTATGCAAGTCTGAGAAGCAACCAGAGAAAACTCCTCTGCTAAGGGAAAATTTGTAGGCAAAGCTGTTGGACAGTCATAGTATAATGGCCGAATATCTCATCTGAAGCATTTGAAATGTTTTTACCCTGAATCAGATTTCTATCGCCTTATTTCTTCCTGTATTGTTCATTATGAGGTGAGCTGCCCCAGTGCCTTACCTGGGGCAGTTGGTGAAGTTAAGGTACTGCTTGGGGCGAGGGAGGAAGGGTGGTGGGACCTGGCTGTGGGTGTTGACACTGGACACAGAGATTCCATGTAGATGTGTCCTGTTTGCTTTGGCAGGTCCTGTTGTCAGTCTGAATGATTTACAGTCTAAAAGCTTGTGAAAGCTACCAGGCTTATCTGTTAGTAGCATAAATAGGAATAGTAGGTATAAAAACCAAGGGAGAAAGGCTTACAAGCTAACAGCACACTTTCTCAATTTAGCAGCTGTGTAGCCATAAATCTGTCACTTGGGNCTTGGATTGAACTGGTGTGCATATGATTTAATTAGTAGCAAGCTCAGGAATTCTGGGATGTTGGCTTTTCTGGTTCCTTACCTACTGAGATGGTAATTGCATAAACCAATATATTTGTGTGTCTATGCTGTGGCAAGTGCAGAAGTATCCACAATTGGCTTTCCTAGTGGTGGACCTCCATTTTAAAGCGACATTTTATGCTAAGCCTCTTTTTCGTTCTTGCTAATGAGAAGATTGAGTCTGCTCATCTTTCATTCATTACACATAAAACAGGTCTATATCTGTCATTGAAAATATTTGTATGATTGTAACTATTCTGTGTCTAATTTTGAAATACGTTAATGCCCCTTCCTTCCCTCCCCTTCCCCACCCCCC
>VZTR01011771.1:239970-251971 GCA_013400775.1 Chaetops frenatus
TGTCATTTTATAATTTTTTTTTTTAATTATGTAAAACAGTGCTGCTTCATTTTGGGATACCTTTACATTTATGCAAGTCTGAGAAGCAACCAGAGAAAACTCCTCTGCTAAGGGAAAATTTGTAGGCAAAGCTGTTGGACAGTCATAGTATAATGGCCGAATATCTCATCTGAAGCATTTGAAATGTTTTTACCCTGAATCAGATTTCTATCGCCTTATTTCTTCCTGTATTGTTCATTATGAGGTGAGCTGCCCCAGTGCCTTACCTGGGGCAGTTGGTGAAGTTAAGGTACTGCTTGGGGCGAGGGAGGAAGGGTGGTGGGACCTGGCTGTGGGTGTTGACACTGGACACAGAGATTCCATGTAGATGTGTCCTGTTTGCTTTGGCAGGTCCTGTTGTCAGTCTGAATGATTTACAGTCTAAAAGCTTGTGAAAGCTACCAGGCTTATCTGTTAGTAGCATAAATAGGAATAGTAGGTATAAAAACCAAGGGAGAAAGGCTTACAAGCTAACAGCACACTTTCTCAATTTAGCAGCTGTGTAGCCATAAATCTGTCACTTGGGTTCGCTTATACTTTTGGTGGTTTGCACCCAGTTTTTAGCACAATAAATAAGAATCCTCTAAGGTGTCAGTTACATACCTGTCAATGAGAACTAACTTGAAAAAATTAGGTCTGTGTCAAAAAATATTTAAAGAAATCTTGATTTTTTTTCCTCAAGGGCATTTAAGAGTTACTAAAGCAACATTAAATGCTATACCAACAAGATGCTGAGGTTTTAAGTGGTATTTTCTCTACTGCTTTACAGGAAAACGTTTTGTAGCAATTGCAATGCAACCTGGAACACAGGCACCTTTTGAGGCAGAAATTACCTTCTCAAATAAGCATGGCATATGCTTAGGCCATGCTGATGTGTTATTGTGTATCATCTACAATGATTTTGGAATGTATTACAAAATTATTTGTATGCTTGAGGGAGTGAACCAGGCAACAGAAAAGAAATTAAGTTAGGTGATCTAAGTATTTATTTGTTTTAAATGTTTGTAGCTGCTGATTGATGAGCTTATATTGCTACTTCTGCATTTGCAGTTGAGAAAGGATGTTGGTAAGCAAATGATTTTTCTCACTTGCCTTTGTTTCTTGAAACATTAGTAACTCCTCTTAGAAGGAGAACAGTATTTTTAAGGTACAAATCTGAGAAGCAGGCAAATGCAAATGTATACACAGTCTACTTTTTTTGGTGTCAGGCAGAATTAAAGGCAGAAAAACACTGTTCAATATATTACTTAATGTATTGTGAAGCAAGATATCCTATCTTGTTTGTTACGTATTTTGAGACAGCAGAGTCAAAAAGTCAAGGTATTAATTTTCTTACTTCTGTCTTAACTTTCTTACTCTGTCACAAACCTTCTGTTTGATTACTGCCACAAGAATTTCTAGGATATAATCAAAAAATAGTTGTCTGACCTCTGCTGATAAGGAATTGGGATTAGGTTTCTTTTGCTTGAATATGTCAGTTCATCAACTTATCTGACTCTGAAATAACTTATTGTTTCTGTGTGTTTTTCTGTGTGTATTGTTTTCTGTGTGTTTCTATTGTTTCAAAAAACCCATCATCATTGCTGTCATACCTCCCAGTACTTTTGAAAAATCAGACCCTTAAAAAGCAATGACATTCTGTCTTCTGCCCAGGATCACCCATATTGAAATGTGCAGTTTGTGTCACACAGGCCCACCATGCACGTATGGTTTGACTCTACAAAGTCTCTCCAGCAATTCCTGCTCATCTACAGTGAAATGCAGTGGCAGCTTGTTTCAGATTTCTGGTTGTTAATCAATCTGTTCACACTTATATGTGTTGCAGCCCGGTGAAAGCAGGGAGTATCCTGGATGAATGATATGAAAGAAGTGAAGTGGATGTACATAAGTGTAATCTGCCCCCAGAGTGGCAGATTGCTTTAGCAATGACCTTTATCCGTGAGAACAGACTAAAGTTGTATCATTTTTGAGAACCAGAGTGCTGCTTCCACCTAAGCTGTTACTGGGTGCTATGTTTTGCCATCACTTTTTGAAGACACTGTTAGGTTGAATTTAATACTTTTTGTAAAAATTTCAGGTTTTAAGCATAAAGGCCTAAGGAAATTATGTCTCCAAGATGGTATTTGTGCATCTGCTGTCAGCCCTCTTTTTTCCACTTCGGTTAAATTTCATGCAGAACATCTGGGTCACCAGAAACAGCAAGGTACAGGTGGTGTGTGGAAACAAGGAGCTTAATGAAGGAGAGAAACCCTATAAATTCCTCAGCCAAAGCAGAGGTAGCAGGATGAATTTGTCCCTTACCACTGAATCTGCAAAGTAACTTGGCCTCCAAATACAGAGAAAATAAATTTTTGCTGGTTATGCTGCTTGCAAAAGAAAGCTTACTGTAAACCTGAGGGTGAATTATGTTCTGTTGGCTGACTCATCTTACAGAAGAGGAAAATAGAGTAGTGCTGCCTGAAATATTTTAGAAGAGCTGAGAATGGATGCTTTAAGAGAAAGCATTGCATATACTGTCTTTTAGACTTTTAGAACGGTAGTGTGTCTATAGGAGAGAGCTTGAGACAAATGATGCTGTTTTTCACAGTCTCTGAGATGATTAGCAGGTATTGGAACATAATAAAAGTTATAATCAACTGTAAATGCAAAATGTTGGATTGCTGCAGAGGGAGGAGGCTGCTTAGGCAATAAACCTTACAGTAACACATCTACTTCTTTAAAGCTGTCAGCGTGTGGCTGTCATCTGGAAAAGTATACACAATAGCTTGTCATAAACCTATCAACCTTTCTGCATTAACTAACATTTCTGTTTGTGATATATGATGTCTGAAATGAATTATTTTAAAATGGAAACTCTCCTAATTTTGTGGTATGACACCCCCCTTTCCACAATTAAATTCTGAATTACAAATATTCTAGATGTTTGGAATGTAAATCCATAACTGTGAAAAGTAATTTAAAAAAGAGTTTGAGAAATCAGTTAGTATTTAACTTTTGTAGTGTTGGTAGCCACATGCAAAAAGAAGAGGAAAACTAGGACATTTACAATACATCTTGTACTACAGGTCAAGAGTAGATAGAAGTAAATAGTCAGTGTGGTTTCTAAGACCCAAGAAGTGGATGTGTAAGTGTGAGATTTCTCTTTGTGTGACTTGTCAACCTTTAATCTTTCCCAAGTTTTGCACATATAGTATCTGCCCATTTTCTCTTTTTTTGAAATGAGTTAGGCCAACTCTAGGTTTGCTTCTGTGTGTTAGCAAGCAGTTATTTTGTGTGGATGTCTCTGTATGAAGAAGGTGGGGAGAGCACTAAATCCAAATGAGCCATAATTAGGTTGCCCAGAAAAGTTGTGGAAACTCTTTTGCTGGAGACTTTCAAACCCAACTAGGAAAGTCCCTGAGTGACCTGCTTCAGACAGGGTGTGGAACTAGGCCACTTCTGGTCTTCAAAGTGTTCTTTTTGAACCAAAATTATTCTATGATCCTCTAGTTTCTGTAAAGTACAGAAGTAAAGCTTGTATTAATTCCTAAAGGAGACTGGTCAAGGGGTTATCTTTAAAAGTCATCTCTAAGCTTAGTTCTGGGACCATCCATCTCTTACTGTCATTAGACTTTGCTTTCCTTCAGGGCAGTTTTGCTCCTCAGTACAGTGTATTTGCCATGAGAATTTAGAAAATGAGAGACAGACCTTCACCATAACTGATGCATTAATTCTTGCAGGACTTGTAACTGAGATTTTAGGCAAGATTGTCCATGTTGTGAGTGTCTTTGATGGGGAAGAGAATTCTGGTTGTTAAGTTATTGAGTTTTTGTATCAGGATCATATTGTCCTGGAGCTCATCCTTCTTTCTGAGATGACGAAGTTGGAATTTCTGAACCAAAAGACAGGGCTTATGCATCCTGAAAGCAAGGTTCAGCACAAACTCTTTTCCTTGTACTGTTCATTTGTTCAGCCCTGCAATTTTACTTCATTTCTCTAATCTCCCATTAGTGCTGATAAAGCTGCTCCTTTGTGGTACCTGTCACCAGTGAGAGGTAAGCAGTACTTAATTACCCAATTTGAGAATTGGGTATCTGCTTTTCCCATTCCAGGGGAAATTACTGCAATTCCAAAATATGGTGGAGAATTGCAGCTCTCACTATATTTTCTGTATCTGTCAAGGTTTTTTTGAGCTGTAAGAATATTCCAATCTATGCTTCAGCAATTAGTAGAGTGGGCCATCTGATGCAAATTTGATTGCTTGAGCATTACAGTACATGGAAAAATCCTCTCTGCAACTTGAAGTGGTTTGACAGAGTAGGATGTGTTTTTGCAATCCACATTCCCCATGTGCAGACCTGCAGAAAACACACAAACACATGGCCTCTCCACCCCACCACTGCAGCCAAACCATCTGCCTTTTGGAGTTCCTGTGTCAGGTGTGCGTGGTCAAGCCAGAATCTGCACTTAGTTGACCTTATTCTGTTCCTGAAAGTATTCGAAGTACTTTGATTTTAAGAAGAAGGCTAGTGATTTCAAATTGAATTGTTTTCTATTCCTTGAAATATGAGGTGCTGTATAAAAAATAAAAAGCTGGTAGAATTCTCTGAGGCAAAGCATATATAGGTAATAGATTTACATAGTGAAATCATGTCTTACTATACATCACTCTTAAAATGTAGTATTACTAGAACCAAAGATATGCACCTGTCAAACTGTACCCATTCACAACATCACTGATGATACTATATAAAGATGTCATCACCAGATGTGAATAAAAATTCTTAGCAAACTGTGGTTATACTTCCTACTTATGGTTGCTATTAGAGATTCCTTTCTGATGACACATCTAGCACCTTCTGATATTTATAATCTGTGATTTGCGTTTGGAACTAAGCTTTTGCCCTCATAGCAAGACAGAGCATAAACAGAGCTTGATGTGAAGCAGCATTTCTGTAGAAAGCTGTTTGTGGTAATTCTTGAGAGTTCTCTGTTGATCCCAAAATAAATTCCTAGATACAAATATACCACAGCCTGGGCAATGAATGTGCACCAGGCACTCATGACTGTTGTGTAACACAAGTAGCCTTGTGTCTTACGGTCATCATAATCCCTTCTTATATATAAGGTAGTAAATAAACATAACTAATTTTAAAAAGCTGATTCCTGAATATTTAGGGCCAAAGGGTCTCCACTGGCCAAGGGTCTACTGCTTCTTGCAACAAGAGTGCTCTCTGCCATTGCTTAGTAGTAACAGAATATCTTACAAGTGGCATGAAAAACCCAAAATCCTCCTTTTATTGCCTTCTCTAGGGGCTACAGAAAAAGATGCTGTTGGGCTCTCTTTATGACTTCACTTTCTTTTTACTAGTTGCGAGAAAAAAATGCTCTATTTATTTTGTCAATGAAATGTCAAGTGCTCCAAGATGAGATTACCTCAACAGAGGAATGCACAACCTTTACTACAACAAACAACTTTACCAAGATGACTTATTTGTTGAAAATAATTAAGGATGTCTAGGTAGCTGAAAACTCTCATCTACTGTGCACCAAGAGCATCTAGTTTGTTTTGTGCATTTATTTGCTTTGTTCACAGGAGTTTCTTAGTTTTCCAAGCCAGCCAGGAAAACAAGCAGAGTTATTTAAGCAAACCTCCCCCTAGCATACCATGATAAGGCCAAATAATTAGAGTCACACCCTTAGCGTAGATACACAGCTTAAAAGCAAAACCAAACCCTCTTGATTCAGTTGACACAAGTTGATTTCTGGTATAATATGATGAAGAACTAAGTCTGTTTCACCTGTCTGAGAGCAGGCTGGTTGAACTCTGCCAGCATTAGGACTGTTGTCCTAGAAAAATTCTCATGTTCCTGACCTAGAGTGGGAGCTGAAGTAACCTGGAGCCAACATCAGCAAAGATTTCATGGATTTATTTTGTTCTTCTAGTGTGCTTAAATAATTCCACTTCATAGGTCCACTTCCTTAAGAAGAAGTGTTTTTAAGCAGGTAGATATCATACATTTAAAGTAATTTTTTCCCAAATACCTGTGTTTGTCAGTAGAAAGAAGCCAAAATGAGCTTATTAAGATTTGGTAGTACATGACAAAACGGAGATTTTATACTTACTGTGTTGTTGATTACTTATTGATTGCCCTGTTTGTATGAAATTAAGACCATTTTATAACTACTGATCCTTCAGGCTCTGATTAATGTATTTAAATTGAAATGGATCTGTCTGCTGCCTGTCCTTCTATAAATTACACTTTCCAGAGGCATCATTTTTATGGGTGGGTAAGTTAGCAAGTTTTATTTTCAGTGACCATTACTCAGTGTGGTAACATGGGTGGAAAGGCAAGGGAAGAAAAACTGCTTTTGCAATGTAATGAGCCGATACCAAATAATTCTGGATGCATTCAAGAAAAAAGATCTGTTAAAGCAAGCTGGAGCAATTTAAGGTCCCATATGTGATAAAATTTCATGTCAAAGAGGAATCATAAAAGATCAAAAGTTGAATCTGCTTCCACTGAGGCACATGGAAGTGTTTGTTCCTAGGAAGATTTTTGAGCCTAAATTCTACAATCCTGAAATATTTTCAAGTCTGGTTAGAGTAATCATAACTAACTAGCTGATTTTTAAAAAAATTACTAAACGTTGTGGTTTTTTTAGCAAAGTGGAAGGTCTTCAAGGATTAAAATTTAGGAATATGTCTGGTTAGGTAATTACAATTTTTTCTGAAATATATTTTAGTGTTGTGTATGCTAGAGGCAGGATGCCCTGCTCTGGGAGGTGCCCAGAAGACCATTATAAAAAGGATATGAAATGATGTCAGTGGGCTGTGTAATTAGGTCAGTGATACCACTTAAAGGCATGCTTTTTTTTCTTATAATAATGAGAACAGTTTAATGCTTGATAAAATGAGAGTATATGTTGTATCTTTAAAGAATTTTTTCTTGTATCATTCTCAAAGATAGAAGGCTGTAGCACCAGCTGCTTTTGTTCATTCCTGTAGCATGGGCAAAATCTGTCTGCCATGGCAATGGATCTTACTCATATTGGAACACAAGTGTTTTAAATGTAAGATGCAGTAAACAGGAGGAGGGAATGGAAGGAATACTTTGCTACTAACATTGAATTGATTAATGTTATAGAAACTTTAAATGTTATCCTGGCTAATTTTTATAACAAAAATTAAAACCTAACGATCTCCGTTTCATATTCAAATTTTCAGTGATTCAGGCTTTGCTTCAAGTGTTTCATAAAAATACCTATTTAAAAATCCAAACCAGCTGTTTTTGTTGAGCTACAAAGGGAATATAATGTGGAAAATGCTACAGTTAAAATTCTGTGACTTGACCTTGAAAGTTTATTTTCTTTGGTGGAAGGCTTTGTTTGTTTGGATTTAAATTGAGCCTTCTGTTTGGTTTTGTGTCAGAGAATTCCTGCTCTTATTATTTCAAAAAGTGTAGGCCAGTTCACAGGTGAACAAAATCATGATGGTGGGTTTTTATTACTTAACTTTGTGTTCAGGCTAAGGCAGGGGGTACAAAGCAGTTGAAATAATGTGCATGGCTATACTGTAGTGTTGTCTTTTGTGATTCACCTGGAAGAGCCAGCAGGTGCTTGGTAAAGGCGCTTGAGTCTATAGGAACCAGTGCAGTACCTGCTGGCTTTGTTTTGGCCAGGTGCTGTTTAGGAGTTTTTAAAAATCTGTTATAAGAACTATAAAGGAACTCTGACCCCATGTATACAGACATTTACAGAACTCTGGCCTGTGTGGATACATGTTTGCTCATATTTTGTGATTCCTATCTCCTCAGAAGTGCTTTCTGTTGTGTTCTTTCCCTTCAAACACGTTTGTATATGCATATTTTAAGTTTAATCCTGTCATATTTTTTGCCATAAGAAAGCCAAAATTTAATGCAAAAACATTCATGCAAACATTTGCAAAGATGGGAATAACTGTATACAGGCTGTGTACAGTGGCCTGTCCTGTTCTGCATAATTTTGTGCGAATCCAGACAGTTTTATGTGATTGAGTTGCTTATATTGAGGTGGTAGAATTGAAGATATTGAACAGACCAGGGTATTTTCCAGCTGTGTATATTATCTATGAAAAATAAATACATCACTGAATCAAAAGTCCAGCTTGGAAGTGTCTCAGTTTTATTGGAATTTCTGTTCCGTACTCCTACGCCTTCATCACATAAGCAGTGGTTGGAGTTGATAAAGGTTAGTGCTAAAGAAGAGGCATTTTACTTTCAAAATCATGAAGGCAAACCCATCTGCCTGCTTTAGTCTTCTCTTCCACGCCATTTCTTTTTGTAACAGTATGTCAGGAGACCTGAGCATTCCTCATTTTACCTCCAGCCATGTCTGACCTCCTTTCTCAATTTATACTTAGAATTAGCAGAATTTTGCCATTTGAGGAGGCCAGCAGAGGAAGTAAACTGATGTTGTACCATGGTTCTTGAACTTCTTTTTGAATGGAGGTGCTTTCTGCTGTTGTTACCTGCAGAGGAGTACTAACTTTCCAGACTTTTAAGTGCCTCTCATTTAGGGTTTTGCTATCAGTCCATTCAGTTGGTCAGAGATATCTTTCTAAAGACATTTTGAAAGCAGTGATAATTGCAGAGCTTTTGCTTATTTGAAAGGAAGTTAGTGGCGCTTTCTCTTTCCGTGAATTTTTACAGCTACTTACTTGCCCCATGCTTCCAAGGGTCACTTTAAAGCATTACTGTGTTCTCAGCAAATAGTTGTTAAGCTATGTAAGACTCAAATATTTTAAACAAACAGGTCTGCTGAAAACATGTGAGTAGTGCCAAGGGAATTATATTCTTTTCTATTTTTTTTAGTAAGGGTTATTTATTAGGGTGAGCAGATGGGTACTATTCATTTTTGGCATTCATTGATAAGCCTGTTACCTCTCCAGGTGGCTCTACAAAAATGATAACACTGTGGCACTGCTCCCATTTTATTTTTATTTCTCTCAGGCTACTTGGTCACCTGTCTCTGTTCTCCTCGTTTAGAGCCATCTGCTGGATTTTTTTTTGTTTCTGTTTTTTTGATTGTTCTCTCTTCTAAAGTCACCAAGGGATTTCCAGTAGGGGCTAATGCAAAGTCTGTGTATGCTTGCTGAGTATTGGACTCATAGATATATCTTCTTTTTGTCATCTTCCTTGTAGCCAGCATGCAAGTTTTATTTTCCCCAGCCTATCCTTATGAAGTAATCCATACAACACTGAGTTATTTGAGGACTGTTTTACTACTTTGATGATTAATATAGGGGTTCTCTTACTTTTTCTGTGGAAATATTGAAAGAATGAAGAACTTTTGAGAATCCATCCTCTGTTGCATTTGTTATCATGAGAGAGCAGAAGAACTTAAATTTGGCACACAGGAGTTGGACTTGATGGTCCTGATGTCTCTCCCCCAACTCAACAGACTCTAGGATTCAAAGTGATTAAACCAAAAACTTTATCTACATAAAACTACATTTAAAAAAGTTTAATCAAGAATTGATTTCCTTTCTGAAGAGGCAAGATAGGCAATGTGCTTCTAAAATAGAAAACCTTTTATTGTGGGTATGGGAGGTTGTCTAGACTGTGTTTAGACCTAACTGTGTGGGACTAATCCCCACCTATCATCAGCATACATTTAAAATATATTACCTGGTTGGATTTGAGACTGGATCAACAAAAGCCTGTACTTGATACCACATGAAACATTTTCTGTGGTTGAAGTGCCAGGTCAGTTTCACAGCTCTGTTTCTCTGTGGTTTCCTACTCTTCTTTCCACCTTCCTTGCAGCCTCATCCTTTCTTCCAAGAGAGCTTAGCTTTCCCATCCTTTTGGAGAGCCACTACTATGCTATTGGACTCTGTTACCAGCTTTCTATTTGTGGTCACAAATTTTATTCTCTATTATTTTATTAAACTTGATCCAGGCAATAGTGGAAGAGAGATGAACAAAGATCAACATACACCTAAACCTTAAATGTTAAAGCACATTTTGTGTGTGGCCACAGATATAGGAAAAGCTGAGAAATCTGATCATCTTGAACTCAGAATGACTTATTTGTTACCTGCTAGTTATTAAGATTATTGTATTATGTTGCTCCAAAAGTNATTAAGGAAATGCTTGAACACCTCATTTTCCTCATTAGAGTTACTGCATTATTTTTACATTACCTATCCTTATATCCATTCTTGCTCTCCTGTTTTAAAAAATAGCCATTGTCACTCATATAGAAAGAACAGAGATAAATGACAGATGATAGATTTGAGGAGCTAAAGAGCTAAGTTTACATATTAGTTTCTTTGGTGGTGGTGGTGGTGGTGGGTGAAGTTTTATAGATTATTTTTTCTGAGTGTTAGTGTAATATCTATTCTGGGATTTATTCTAGTAGTAGATTATAGTAGTCTGTTCAATCAGCAGTGATTTGAGGTCTCTGAAAATAGATGTAATCCACAGGGATAAAGCTACTGGATAATCAAGAGTGAAATATATAGATATTTACAGAATACTACATTTTTACAAGGTATTACTGGGTTCTTGCAAGTTTTCTGCATCACAGTTTGCCTCTGGGGAATTGCATATTTTGTCCATGGTTTTGAACTCCTGGTCACTGAGACACAGTCAGGTCACAGAATGTCTTGGTAATCAACAATTTGGTTTTAATGCAAAAAAGACCTCTAAATGAATGTGACAGCTGAGGACCTTGTGTCTTTCTTTCCACTTCATTTCTTGGAATTCAGTCTCTATTCCAACTTTAGAGAAATCTGCCTAGCAGGTATAAAAAAGCCATCTTTTGGAAGAAGATCTAAAGTGTAGACCCCAAAGTAATCATTGGTAACAGGTATATCCCTTCTACTTTAAATCACAGTACAAATGGGGCATTGTCTAAAGCAAGATGTATATTATGAATTATTTCCAATGAATCAAGCTGATATATGTAGCTAATTACATTTACGCATTCCTACACTTGTTTATTTAATAATAGAAATAAAGTTTTTCAAGAGAGTAATAAACCAATGTAGTCAGAGTGGAGGTATTGACCCAAATATTTTGTGACTGCACATTTTTAACAGGTTTTGTGATGAAACTTGCTCCTGTGCCTTGTTGGAGGCAAAGGAGCCCATCAAATTGAGGAAAATTTGGAAGAGCGAGATTGTCAGTTGTAGATTTCCCCCACTGATGTTGCATACCTTTATTTATGTATAAAGTGTTCTCCTTTACTACAGATCTTCTACTTTGTGCTTTTTAAAGCATCTGGACTCAATCCTACTGTCAGTTAGAGCAGTGCAGCTACATGAAGCTTCTGACCCATAGGTCAAGGCTCTGTCTCACAAAGAACTCAGAAGCCATCATCTAATGAAGAACTTCAGCGTGATGGAGAGGGGAATGGCATGCTGGCATGGGAAATCTTTGCATAAGACTCAAGTCTTTTTGGAAAGGAAAGATGCAAACATTAAATAAATTAACAAATGTATAAATAAATGGTTACTAAATATTTTAGAACTTCATGCTGCTTGGGAATTCACCTTAAAGAAGATCATTTAAAGATGAGATAATTAGATGGAAAATGCATGTAAACATTCAGTTCTATAGGTCCTTAAAATACATGTTTTTCTCCTCCTTGTTGTTTTTAATATAAAATAACAAAGTTCAACTGTTACTGATGTGAAAGTAGGAGGGAGCTTTATATTATCTAGATTGACAGAATGAGTGNTGTGTGTGTATGCACATGTATACACATGTAAATAGCACAGACATGAATTACCAGCTACAGCAAATGTGTTACTGGTTTATGGACAGTATCTATCCAAAATCAAGGCCTGTGATAGACAGGGGGAGAATTCCATTTCAACCCTATTGTCTATCCCAACTTTACCCAAACTAGTGATTTTCTTTCGGAGATATGTCCCTTTCCACTGTAGGTGTCCTTTGGGTTTTTCTTACCTTCTTTCCTCACAGGTGTTGAAAGG
>VZTR01011774.1:20675-38941 GCA_013400775.1 Chaetops frenatus
TATTTCTGAGTAATGAGGAATCACGCAGAGTTTTAATGCCTACTTTCTGCGCACTCCTATGACAATTTAAAATTACCTCCTCTTAGTTACTCAATAATAAACACACTATCATAAATTGTTAATCACTGGAGCAAGGGCTAATTCACCATTATATTTACTTGACAGTCAGAGAAACGAGTTGAAATCAGTTGAAAATGTAGACTCAGATTTAGCCTATATAACATGAGGTACCTTGCAGAAATATGTGTCTTATGATTGTATCAGTCCTATGCTATTTACAGGCAGTAAAAATGGGTTCCAAGCCCAGAGAGGATTTTGGTTAGATAGAATACTTGCCCATATAATGTCTAACTTTAGACTGGATGGGTCTCATCTAATGCCTTTTTCCCTTGAAGATTAAAGTTCTGCCACGTGATGAAGTGAAATTAATTATAACTTTATGACGTCATTTCTGCCATGTCAGAATAAATTGCAGCAGTCTTCACCTGTCTGCAGTGCAGGCAGTCTGAATACACATGAAAATAGTGTGCAGAGGAAGATGTGAGCAGCCCTGAGGAGATTAGCTGCCTTTCTCCGGCAATAGTGAGGTTTATGTCTCTCTGTACCATGCAAGCCAGTTTTCCCCAGGTAATAGTGCTTACTGGTCACGTATACCATACTATCATGGTCTCAGGACTGGGAATTCTTTTGTCATTTTTAATACGCATTGGGGAATTACATTAGATGTGAGGACACTTGGCTATCTGGATTATTAAATCGAGGAACTCGAGGGAGAGACATGAATGAATCAGACATATAAAAAAGCACAATGCACAAGTTATGAAATATAATTAAGTATAATTAGCAGTTCACGTCAGAAAATGAGAAACAGCTTTTCCTGACAGACCTGCTCAGCTTCTTAACCTCACAACAAATGTACAAAAATCCATATTTTTCCTTCCTAATATTACTTCGAGAATAAAAGAAAGCAAATTAAATGCAAAAATATATAATTACAACCATACACAATTTACACACCTTTCAACCAATAAAATATGCATTTAGACATTGAGAAAAACATTTTATTCTTTTTAATTTGTTTTGAATAGCAGCTCCTAGGGATCAACAGCCACTGAAGACAAAACAGAATGAGTAAAGCAAAACAAAATACAACCATGAAATCTGAGAAAGACAACTATTCTGGTGCTGATGGAGTCTTTGCCTCAGAGAAGATTTCTGTCAGCAGTCCAGGTTTCATAGGTACAAACTACCTTAGAGGAAAATACAAATGCAATGGTATTGATGCAAGCTCACTTTTCTTTACCTATACTGCAGAGTGGGAGAAAGTGCATGTCTGCCTTACTACACTTCTGAGCCCAAATTAATAAATTTTACTGCGAGTCTAATTTTACACTCAGCTTTTCTGATGTGCTCATATGAACATTTAAAGTGGGTTGTGGGTTTTTTCATATCTCTATTTTTGGGCAGAAGACAAATAGAGAAAATTATATCTGTCTGTAATGTGCCTATGCAACAAAAGGCAGAAAGAAATGAAATATGAAATATGACAGGCCATAGGTGGATCACTGGACAGATTACATAATGTTGAATAGGCAATGGCAGGACCCAGCGGACTGAAGAAGAGGTAAACAACATGCCAGTAAAGGGAGAATAAGGCTGGTAAATTCACTAGGAAAGGAGAGAAGAATACTAAGCAGAGGAAGGTGGTAGAGAAAGTGGGTGCTTTAAAGTCTTTAGTCATGGCTGTCTTACTTGCCACTAAGAGCAGCAAGCAATGAGGTGTAAGAAATCAACCACACGGCCGCTACCTCTGCTGCATAGGGAAAAGAGGAAAAAATGCCAGCCTCTTCCAGATGAAGGTGTATATGTTTCTGTACACATGATGAATATTCCCAAAGGAGTGTTTGTCTAGGATACTGGCTGAATACGTTCCCTTTGCAAACTCTCAGCTTTTTTAAATACCTCTTAGTCACCAGCATATCCTCTTTGTGTCTTATCCCAGGGGCCTCTTCACTTTCAACAGCAGAAGCACTCATAACCACCTTCATTTAGCACTCATTTAGGAATACCTCTGAGGGAAAACCTTGTTTTTCTTATTTAACTTTTGCCTCTCTGCACTTGTGTACAGTCCAGGACAGCCCTTTAATAATATATTTGGGTCACACACACATGTCCTGGACTCTCCCCCTGCTGCTAGCTGCTTAATGTTAATGATTGTAGGATGAATGACTCCAGAGACTGTCACAGCTAAGCAGATAGTAAATTAATCTGACAGGTGACTGGCTGTCCTTCCTGTAGTTTGCCAGCTCAGGCAGAGAGGGAACTGCCAGTTCCAGCTAAAGGGAGTGTGTGGCTGGGGTGGTGGAGGGGGAACTCATATGCCCCAGCTGTCCCTGGTTTCATTCCCAGCAGTGCATCTGAGTGACTTCAGCAGGGGATACCTGCAGGCTTGGTCCTCACCTTAGAGCATAACAGAATTGCTGAAACCAAGATGTTTGGATGAGGTTTTTATTTCTTATCGTATGTTTTTTTTTTCCTTTCCTGCTTTTCTCAGCAATTATGCTGGATGTTCTATTCTTCTTTGGGGGAAGTGGATAGCATTCATGTTATTTTGGGGGTTTTGTAAGCAAAAGAAAAAAAGCTTTGGTTCCACCTTTTTTCAGGGGGGAAGTGCTGTACTTAATGCCACACCACTTCTTACAGATTACCTCATGATCTATAGTACTCTATGTGCTACATAATACGCTAATTTAATTTTGCATGTGGGTTTATTTTTGGGGTTTTTTTGTATGGAAGGCTTATGTTCAAAGGATCACAGAAAAAAATGGACCAGAAGCCTTATTTTGCACACAGAGTGGTAAAGCCTGTTGTGCAAACTGCACGCTCTAACCAGATTCCTTTATGTTTTGCTGAAGAATAAGGAAGTAAAGTAAGGTGTTTTACAGGAGCATTTATGTATAAAACCTGCTCAAAGCCAAGTACTTTAAATGGAGTCTGTGTAAGGTTGAGTTTTTAAGATGTCAGTTTGATACTATATCTTGTATCAAATAAGTTAATTGTAATTGCAGCTCTGCCTCCAGTGGGAAGGCTTTTATACTGACAGAGCTAGCCTTACAACAGAGGGACTGACTGTAATTGTATTCTTGATGTGACAGCCAGCACGACAGTTTAAACTAGAGAGAACACTTGACAGAATGGCTTCAGGAAAATACACTTCTTTTTGAAGCTAAAATGCATTAAGGAGACCTACTAGTCATGTGGGAAGTTTCGGCTTTCTTTTTCTTCAATAAGGCATTCTTTATCCTGAGATCACAACCAGCCTTGAATGTAAGGATTCTTCTCCTTGCTGTGCTAGATCAAGCAGTCTGCTCTGCACTCAATTGGCCTCACCCAAACAAATGCCATAACAACTCCAGATTCTTCGTGTGGATTTAACTGCTATATGGTGCTGGCACAGGTTCTCTGTATTAAAGATCCTGGTGGCTCTTTTCTCCTTATTTTCACCACTGGGTTCCAGTGAAAAATGCCACTTTTCCCACTGAACCTATTCTCTCGTACTGAAAAACTGATCAAAATCTGTACATCTCCATATTCACATAACCAAAGGGCTCAGCACCTCTCTTTGCTGTAGAACAAAAAAGAACATGAAAAGTGAGAGGGCTGCTGTGAAAGGGTGTGGTCCACATCAGATTTTCTTTCATGGTGTCCTGGTTTTGACTGGGATAAAGTTAATTTTCTTCCTAGTAGCTGTGTTTCAGATTTAGGATAGGAGTTATGTTGGTAACACACTGATCTTTTCATTGTTGCTGAGCAGCATTTACCCTAAGTCAAGGTCTTCCCAGTCTCTCATGATGCCCTGTCAGTAAGGAGGCAGGAGGGTACAAGGAGCTGGGGTGGGACAGATCCCAGCTAACCTCAACAGGCCAAAGGCACATTCCATACCAAAGGATGTCATGTTCAACATATTAACTAGGAGGAAATCTTGCCAGGAGGACCACTGCTCAGGAACTGGTGGATATCCAGCAGTTGGTGGTGAGCAGTTGTTTTCATCTCCATTCATTGCTTTTCCCTTTTTGTTATTTTGCTTTTGTTGTAATTTATTTTTGTTATTACTATTATTATCATTGCTGTTATTACCATGTTATATTTCAATTATTAAACTCTTTTTATCTCAACCCACAAGTTTTCTTTCAACCTTTCAATTCTCTCCCCCACTCCACTGAAGGGGAAGGGAGGTGTTGTGTGGGGCTGAGTTGTTGGCTGGGGTTAAACCATGACACATGCAAAGTCAGCAAGCTACACCCCTCTAAAATCACTGCTGGGGCCAGGAAAAGCTTTTATCACATATTCTGTATTTTTTCCTATGCAAAACCAGAAGTCTTCAGTGACTACAAAATGAGGTTGAAAGCTCTCTACAAGTACTGAAAAAGAGAAGCACAAGAAAGGAACTGACTATGATAAATACCAGGTGCCCTTCAAGCTACTCCATCACTCCTCCTCTGGACAGGGGAGAAAATATAACTAAAGTCTTGTAGGTTACAGATAAGTACAACACTCACCAATTGCCAGCATGGGCAAAACAGACTCAGTCTGGGGAAATTAGTCTCATCTATTACCAATCAAATCAAAGAATAAAGAGAAAAAACCTACTATTTAAAGAACCCTTTCCCCCACTCTTCCCTTCTTCCAGGGTTCAACTTCGCTCCCAAACTCTCTCCCAGTGGTACAGGGGGACAGGGAATGGAGTCTGCAGTCAGTTTATTACACAGTTAGGTCATCCCACATTGTCACTGCTGCTGTTTTCTCCTCTGTGGGAGCACTCCTCACCCTCTTCCACTACTCAAGTGTGGGGTTGCCCACAGAGGAGGCAGTTCTCCACAAGCTTCTCCAAAGCGAGTCCTTCTCACGGGCTCCGATTCTTCATGAACTTGTCCAGCGTGGGTCCCTCCTGTGGTGTCACTGCTCCTGCATGAGCTCCTCTCCACCTGGAGACACAGTTCCTGCCAGAACCCTGCTCCAGCACAGGCCTTCCAGAAGTACCTCCTCCCCCTCCTCCCTCATCAGCTTTGATTTCTGCATAGTTTTCTCTTTCACTCTTCTCTCACAGCTTTGGTTGTACAACAGGTTTTATTTTCCTTTTTAATACACTGCCCCCGAGGCACTACGTCCAGTGCTGATGGGCTTGGCTTACTGGCTTGTTGGGCTTAAAAGTAATTTTCAGCTGGGACTCTTCTGAAATATGATTTGTGGCACAACAAAATAAAAATGTGTGATGTGAGCTGGTCTGGTATATTTCTTTGGATGCTGCCAATTCTGTTTCCTGCAACAGAGACAAGATCAATACTGCTCAACAGCAGATGTGATGCAAAAGATTGGATGTTACTGTTTTGTACCAATAATTTAAAGCCAGTCAGAAAAAAAGTGTGACTCCATTCACACTTGCTGAATCCGTGAAACTGAAAATGTCAGCAGAGGTGGAGTTTCTCTGGATCCTGCAGGAATCCTGTCTGGGTTTTGTAGCGGCGCGGTGCGGGTGGCTCGATGCCGCTACCTTCCCGCAAGCGGCTCCAGCAGGCGGACGGCAAGCACGCCCCACTCACACATGCAGCTGAGGGTTACAGAGGCAAGAGGGGTCTTTGTATGGGTCTCCAGCAGCAGTTTATTGCATCCACACGCTGAAGGGGTCCAGGGACAAAGACGGGGGGAGGCGCAGGGTCCAGGGTTTAAGTATGGCCATGGGAGGGTGGGGACCAACAAACACAAAGGGAAGGAGGGAAGGGGGATACACAGACCAATAGGGAAGGCAGCTAGGGGAGACAAGCAGGGATCCAAACCAACAGGGGTTACATGGAACAGAGAACTTACTGGAACCTTACCATAAATGGCAAACAGGGGGTGTGGCGGCCACGGGGCCAGCTACCAGTGGGGGCAGAAGGTGTGAGGAACTTGCTGGAACTTGGGCATATGAGGTCACCTGTGGGAGTGGAACTGAGCTGACTGCTGTCTCGACACTAGTGTCAATAGGAGAGGCCAGTGCCTAGGGAGCGCCCTCCCAGGGCTTGGCCTTCTCAACCCCTCGGCAGGCCCACTGGCCTCCACAGGGTTTCTGCTGGGGCATCTATCCCTGAGCCCACCGAGGAGGTTGGTTACATGGGATCTCCATTGCCAGGAAACAATGGATCTGGAGCATCCCCAGTCAGTTACTCACCCAGCAGTTTCAGCACTTACATTTCCAGCTCTGTTGAACGGATCTGCTGAATCTCCTGGATCAGAACCACTGGAATTTCCATATGCCAGGCAGAGAAGCAGACAGTTTTGTGTTCCATCATTGGGCTGGCTGCTTGGCAAGGTTTCTGAGGAATTTGGGCTGCCATGCATATTTGGTGAGTCTGCTCTGTTCAGTATTTGTACAGGAGGCAGGCTTTGTTAATGCTCTGGAGCAGAAGTACCAGTCTAAGATTTGACCTTAAAAAAGAATGAAGGGGAAAGAAACAATTTTCAATGAGGATGGTTTGAAAACCAGCTTCTGAAGTATCCATGTAATGGAATTTATTGGCCCAGACTAGCTCATACAGCTATTTACCACAGTATTTGCAGGTGCAGAGGCTCACACTTCAGCCTCTTGCTGACATAAATGCCTTGCTGTTCCAAGGAAAGGTTCATTTGTATGAAGAGGAACTGGCAGACATAAATCCGATGTGGCTTAGAACAGGACTTTCAGTATATTAAAGCAGGACTTTCTGTATATGAGCAGATAAACCTAACCACTAGGTAACAGCAGAAAGCAGTTAAGGGTTTTCTGTGAAATATATTATCAACTTTTAATTAAGGGCTAGTGATACTTTATCACTTAATTGAGAAACTTTGGATCACTGTTATATATTGAATGAACCACACAACCCTGAGAAGTCAGGAAGCTGATTAGAAAATTTATCTTTTAGCCATCTTGCTCTTTGGTTGTTAAACCAAACACTTGCAGCTATGCATGCTAACAGCAGGAGAATTTCCCATCTGTGGTGTAATTGCTTTTGTCAGTTTGTTTCAATGCAAAAAGCTGCTGCTGTTTCACAGCGAATTTGTTCGGGGAGGCTCCTGCCACACCAACTGCTAAGCACTGATGTCCTGCCAAAGAAACAGAAATCATTGCCTCTCTACTCTGCAATAAATTCACTAGGATTGTGCACCTGTAAAGGAAGGGAAGAGGGAAGTAGGGGAAAACCTACAAGAAATCATTTGCTACCGAACTTGTTTTGCTATAAGGTAAAATAGGTTGTGGTTTTTCTAGATTTTTGATAAATGAAAAAAACCTTCTCCCACTTAAATTCAGCTAATTCATCTTCTTAGTCTGTGTTAGCTCTACTTAGGTTTGTTTAATCCTAGAATACTATTTTTAAACAGAACCATTTGAACTTTTGGTGTCTACTTTTCAAGTTGGAATCATGAACTACAGTTTGAAACTAGTAATGAAATTTGGTGGTAATTTTTTTTCTCTGAAGTGATTTTTAGTACTTTAAATCCTTGCTTAAATACTTGTTAGATTCTAAAGATGGACTAATGAGATGCATAGGTTCAACTTCTCTGGATTCCAGATAAGAAATTACACTGCAAGAAATTGCAGTCTTGAGCTCTTAGTTCTCACAAATATCCATCCTAAAGTCTTGATGAACAATAGTCTTCTTAAATATTTTTGAATACAGGTTTAGAACTTCAGTTGGGTCTATCAGTGATGTCAGTGCTTTCACTCCTGCTACCTTCTTAAGACTCTCCTCTCCAAGAGCAGCTGTTCCACAAGAAATGAAGGAGAAAGTACTAAGACCTAAGGAAGGTGCATGGATAGAGGAGCTCTCAACACAATCATCAAAACTGTACTTAGACTATGTTTATTTGAAAATAAGAAAGTTTATTTAAGGGAAGCTATAAATTTGGGTGGCTTGTGCAGTGACATGTTGGTGCTTTGTGCTCAGCTCCTGCTGTCTCTATCCATAACTGACTGTGATATTTTCTTACAAGTGGTGAGGTTTTGATGCTACTAAAGAAATGATACCTGTTGCAGACATAACATGAGAGACCTAACTAGCTGGAAATTCTTATTTGCATAAGAATTTAATAATATGGTGTTCTATATAAATATTAATATGATGTTCTGGCTATAGAATTTGGAGGAGGTGGGAAATTGCAAACATTTGTTGAAATTTTGAGGCCATTGTGGTGCTTCCAAGTTCAGCTGGATCCTCTGCTGGAGAGAGTTCAAACCCACATCCCTCCTGCTGCTCTGGGTATCAGGGTATGGGCTGCTCTGCATGTTCCTGTAGCTTGTTCAAAGGTCAGTGATTAACTGCCTAACACATTCTTACAAGTAAGAACTCTCCCCCTCTGGTAAGTGTGATCATTACCTGGCTATTGAACCAAGTTGACACTTGTTTTCTCTTTGTTGTCAAACGGGTCTTAAATCCTTTATCTGTGCAGCAGAACAGCTTAAACAGGATGAAGAATGCCTTCCAAAGCAGAATAGCCAATAACAATGACAAAAATGGACCTCACTCAGTACTTTGGGGGGGGTGGGCAGAGGATGGTTCTGGACTGAAGGTTCATGACCTGGTAGAGGTACTTATTACCTTACAGACTCACAGATGTGAGATTTTTTTGTCAGATTTTCCTCCTGAATACCCTTAGTAATGAAAAGCTTTTTATAAGGACTCTAACATCTTCTATTCAAGCAACATGACACAACTTGCAGACTTTTAAGACTGACCCAGAGTCCTTAGTATTTAGTGCAAAATGCTAGACCATAATCCCTCCTTTTCTGCCTCCTCCACCTGCCAAAATCAGAAGGCTCTCTGCACTGAGAATAAAACTTTTCACCAAGTGCTGCTGAAGATTTCATAAACACATTCTTTTTTTGTTGTTGTTGTTTACAAAAATGATGCAGCCTCAAGGTACTTTGAATTTTAAAACAGGGTAAAAATTGGAAAAATTCTCACTGAATTCAGAAGTTCTGCATTGATAGATTTAGTTTGAGAACCCTGACAGTTGCATTTGCTTGGTCTGATGTTCTGACAAATATGACTAAACATTATCCTTACAATTTTTTTTTTTGTTTTCCTCTGGTGATTCATAGCTTAGAGTCTATTGTTAACATTGGATACATGCCACTTTCACTGATGAACATATTGCAGAAATCTAAAAACAGTTCTGAAATATCTAGATGACAAAATTATTAAAAGCTCTTGATGATATGCAGTGTATTTGTAGCTCCTGAGTGGGAGAATCCGTTGCATGCTAATTATTCAGAACTCATCATTTACAAGCCCATTTGCTTACTGAGAAAAAGCTTTCGCATTTTTTGCTGTGTGTTTCTTTCTGAATATTTGAAGCTGACAAAGTAAGTCACTTGCTTCACGTGGGAAACAGATGTGTGCTGAAAAAGGCTTTTCTCTTAATAAGGAAGGGATGTCAATAAGGCATTGTTGTAATAGTAAGTGTAAATGATGTTCAGAAATGCCTATTGTCCCAAGGCAGTAGGATATTTCCCCCTCTGGGTTTCTCTGTCTGCCCCAGATTTAGTTCTTACCCTGATAACTGAGGTCAGTCAAGTTTCCCAGAGAGTGCCCATGGTAAAGGAGTGTCTGCTTCCTCACTTTGCTTTTTAATCCTCTCCAGAGTAAGGAGGCTCAACTTTGTATAGCAAAACAATAGCAATCCCTCCTTCTCTGTGACTAAATCCTCCTACCAACATATTTCCATCTGAATACTCTTAAATGTTAGCTTGCACCAATCAGATGTTTGTTCTCCCACACAAGAGTGCATGACTAACTATTGTATTTACTTGACTTCAGGGGTTTTGTAGTCTGGACACTGACTGTAGTATATCAGTGCCTCCTACATCCTTCAGTGTTATAAAATTGAAGTCACTCTGTATTTCATGGTATAAGATGGTCATTTAAGTTGGAATTGTATGGGAATGATAATTTTCTTATGATGTTGGCTAGAATTAGAAGTAAAAATAAGCATCAGTCTAGCAGTGGCTGAAATGTCTGAGGTGCTCTTATGGATTCCATAAAGATTTTCCATGGTTCTGGTTTATATTCTGGTTAAAAATTACTCATCTTGAAAGTTAGAATCAGAGTATCTGAGCAGAAGAGTGGCGTGTATTCAACAGCCTCTGGATAGATGAGAGGCACAGCAGTGCTCTGTGTGCACCCTTTGGGTGCTGGCTTTTTCTCTGGATGAGAATGGTCTTTTGGCTGCACCATGGCCAAGGTGTACAATGACCCTGAGATCAACTCAGATTGGTAAGAGCTTGGTGCTAATAATGCTGAACCTGTTGGTTTGGTCTCTATATGGACTATTCACTTAAGGGTTGGACTTGATGGTCCCTGTGGGGCCCTTCCAAATCAGAATATTCTGTGATGTTTCTGTAATTGCAGCCATCTAGACATGACCTTGGTGTGTGAAGTCTAGAGAAGTCCCAGTAGCTGTTTAATCCTGTCTCAGAACCTGGTGTATATTTGACTGATGAAACCTAAGATGTTGCAACTGTTTTGTTATCATTTCCTTGGCTAGACAAATCAAAGCTTCTATGGTTATAAGCAAGAGTTTCTTGTGCATAAGTATCTTGTAAAAGGCCTTGATTTCCCTGTCTTAATTTAGTCTTTCATATCTAGTTACTAAGGGCCTGACTATTTTCCTAAAAGTATCCCTGGGATATGATGTCATTGCTCATTACAGAGGAAAGCTCATGAGAAAAGATGGGTCTTGCATTATGCTCTAAAAATAGTAAAGGTCCCTCCCGTCAACAAAAGATAAGATTTTTCAAGTTAAGGAAAACCCCATGTAATCTCACACAGACAGAGAACACAAAACCAAGGCAAAGTGCAGGAAATCCACCAACAAACTCCAATTGTGGGAAAAGACATTCAAAGTACTTAACACTATGTTAACAAGAATAGCTTTTCCATAAAACATTTACTAAAATCCAAAGTTTTCTGACAGAGACTATACAATAATGCTGTAAAACTCTTGGCTCTGGGAAAGGTTGAATTCAGCTAGAGCCAAAGAACAACTTTTTTGAAAGTAAGATCAGAGTAGTATTTCAAAGTACTCCAAACAAAATTATTGGTGTTCCTTATCTCCTATGAAGAGAATGTATCAGTGTTTCATTTTTATTTCCAAAGAAACAAAACAACTGTTGAGTTCTGCTACCAACAATTTCCCAGAATGAAATAGCATATAAAATTCATGTGATTAGGAAAAAAAACCCCTCAATATCTTTATTCTGATACCCAAGGACTCCTTGATCAGCTCTTCAGTTTCTGGAGCAGTATAAATAAATGAATTTTAGATGAGGCAAGAATGAGACATCAAGTAAATATGTTAAAAAAAAAAATTAATGTAGAACAATCATAATTTTAATTTTGAGCATTAAATTTGGGCTTAATAAACTCAGTAGGATGCAGCTGAACTACCCTTTATTGAAAGACAGGTGGAGATAACTAAGAACAAGACCACGCTCACAGAAACAGTGCAATAACCTAGCACAAAGGGAGGAAAGGTGTGTGCAACACTGGGTATGGAGGGTTCTGTGAAGAGCAGAGGCAGTGGGAATGAAGAGGAGAGAATGCAATGGGAACTTGTGAAACTGCCACCAAATCTCTATAGACCACAATTTAGCAAAGGTGGGATTCTGCATGGAGGCAGAGCTCAGTAACAAGGTCTTAAAAGTAGGTCAAATGCCAGCACTAATATGGGCCCTTGTTAGTACCTGTAGTTCTGAAGAGTCTGGATATTTGGAGGGATGGGAGGAAGGGAAAGCTGTCTGCTAATGTTAGTGCAATGAACCATCTGCTATATGGCCTACGCAGGAACTCCTTTTTTAGGCTTGTTTGACCTTCACGTTATGCAAACGTATTTTGCGTACAATAAGCTTCTGATAAATATTTGTTGGTATTATATTCCAGGTAAATCATTTTAGGGGGTAAAGAAGAAAATGTTTTACACATAACTTAATATCTTCTGGAGTAAAAAGCTTGGTTAAAGCAAATTTCCCATAGCTTTAGTACTATGTGTGACTAAGAAATCAGTAGAAGTAGAGAACATTTTTCAGATTTGGAAATCTGACTGTAATTTTTAATAGAAGTATCTGAGTATTAAAGTAATTGATGGCAATTTTCAATTCTAGCTTCTCTCCAATGATACTTGAAGGTATTGACTGCTGCTGCTTCTTGCTGTGGCTACTGATCTTCTAGAATTCACAGGATATTTCAATAAGAAAGATGATGAAACATTTTTTTCCTCCTAGAAAACTTGTTATAACTGTCTACATCAGCTAGGTATTATAGATAATTTTAGCAGCATGGATTAATTTATTTTTTAGAATTCCAAGCTATTCCCAAATTTTCTGGGAATGTTTCCACTGCTGTAATGTTCTAAGGTCTGTGTATACATATGTCCCCTAACACTTTGTCTCTCTAGTGCCCCACACTCCAGATAAGTTTGCCCCATGGAAGGTTTGTCTTGACTTAAAAAAATCAGAAAGCAAACCCTTAGCAAAGCAGTTCAAGATACTGAATCCTGGATTTCTATTTCTTGTGAGCATAAGGCATACAAGTATTACTAGTTTCTAGGAATTCTAAAGGCAAGTAGGAAACTCAAGAATTTGGTGGTTCTAGAAAAATTTGCCAAAACATGTACCCCAAAGGTTTTTTCTGTCAGTGCATCTGCCAGAAAGAATGTCCAAGAAGATTCATAATTTGACTTACTGGTGATGGCAATTAGGGATGTTAGCTGATGAAAATTCATGCAAATATGCAAATTTCTGACCCTCACCAGGATAGGAGAAAGACGTCCTAAATATTATTTCTGAACCAGTTTATTTTAGCTTCCTTTTAGTGAAATGAGAAATATTGACATTTCTGAAATTTCCACCTCTCCCTGTTCACTGCAAAAGTAGCTAAGGTGTAGACAGCTGTGGNGTAGGGGCATAATGATAGATGGAGAAAAAATTTAAGCCTGTCATGCTTGTTGTATTACCTGGGAAAACAGAATATCTTGATTAAATTTAAAAATATAATGGGAAAACCCACAACAGAATTAAAAATATTACTATCTTCTTGTTTTCTTATTCTTTTTGGTTTTAGTATCTCTTCACAAGCTAAATATACTATGCTGTTTTGTGAGTTGAAAGGAACTGCTCACAAAAATGAAAAGCTATGAAGTTTTTGAAAAATGTATTGGATCTTTTCAGGTAGGCAGATGCCCTAGACTAACTGATATAATTTTTAGCAGGTATATCAATGATCACTTTAAACAAATAGCCAGCTAATGCATCTCTAAATGGGTGTTTTTTAAAAAGGCATTAGCAGCTGAAAAGTGAAATAGCTTTCTTAGGATTTCAAACAAGCTAAAACATAAGGGGAAATTAAAGAATATCTTTCCATGGGTCACAGGAAGTTTATCTATAAATAGAGCATCCATTTGTTTCATAGCTAGCAGACTGCAGAAAACAACTCTTGGTGCAGAACTGCTGTAGAGAAAAGTCATAGTGAACTGCACTGGTGCAAGTTGTACATCTACACCAAGCTGCTGTTACTAGGGCTGGAAAAGTCAAATTATAAAAGGCATAGCCTCTCAAGATTTTCTTCTCAGCAGCTACTGAGAATTTTACAAATAAAATCTCAATTCTGCAAGCAGCCTGAAAAAATTAGCCAAGTCTGAAGTTTCAATAAGTTGCTTGGGAGCGATACCAAGATCTTGTATGAACTAAATATCTTCACATTTACTTCCAAGATAATGAAAGTGGCAGTTCAACCTAGATGCTAAAATTCTTATTCTAGTCCCATTCTATGTAAGAAAATAATCAGAAGAAAAATAGGTCTTCTACTGAACATGAAAAAGAAATAATAAATAAGTACCATAACAAATATGGAATGGTTTTGTGTTATTTATGAGTATAATTATTTAAGAAAAGAAATTGTAGCTACAGAAATTCAAAATCCATGGACTGTCACTTTCTGCTAAATTAAACTTAATTTTTTTATCTGGAAACTTGCTTATTAATATTCTGGGGTGGTTTTTTTTTTTGTCAATTACTATACAGTTTTTACACAGAACAAAGGGCTGCTGCTAAAGACACCTATACTCAAATAATAGCCCTTGCACCAGTCAAATTACTTACAACATTGTAGGGGCAGAATATGCACTTGATGATTTGCTTCCTTTCATGGGGTGTTAAAATGTTGACTCCAACTTTTTGCAAATGACTCTCTTTGTCACACGGTGCTTTGGGCTAAAAAATAAATAAATCTGTCCATGCTCTTTCACATTTATCAAACTGGTTCCACTGAGGAAGTAATTTAGCTAAAATTTCCATGTTTCTAACCCCAAGTCTGGATGGGATGTGACAAGCAGGTGCCCACCACCCTACTCCCAGTATGCCACACCATGATCCCTCCAGAGCTGTGTAAAGGGCTGTGACTGCTTGTGTGCTGGGATATCTGCCACACAGAGAAGTGTACTGTGCAAGAGAGTTGTTTTAACTGTTTTTCTGCTCTTCATGGACCTTTCCATACCCAAGATACCTTGAAATCATCACTTCCAAATTATTTTTGTGCTTTAAAAGCATCACTTAACACAAGAAATTAGGCCTCTCAGCTTACCTTGATTGACCTTTGGGAGGAAGAATTTGCTTCAGAAAGACACACCTTATTTTAGGTTCATCTGAGAATAAAAACATCTTCCAGGTTCCCCTGTAGCCTGTGAGCAAAGAACTTAATGACTTACAATGCCCTTACTTGCACTGCTACATTCAGAGGCAGCTGAAGAAAACGTTTTTCTTACATGGCAAGTAATTGCAAATAGCAATCACCTGTTGTAGGTGCTTTATAATTAGTGGTGACTAACAACCATAACCCTTTGGCTCTGATTTCAGTTTGTTCTATCATTTTTTTTCACCAAGAAACACACAGACGGTTGTATCTCAAATCTTGGCTCTTAATAAAATCAATGGACTGAAGATTGGAGCTTAAGCTGGGAATGCGAATGTTTTCTCTGCCCAACAGAGAGCTCTGCTCTCCAAAGGATGCATCTGGGAAGATCAATCAGAAATAAATCAGCAGCGATGCTGTGCAGTACTGGGGATCTGGTAGTCACCAAATTATTTATCGCACCTCTTCAGAACCCATATGCAAGAGGCAGAAAAGCCTGGGAGCTGGCAGCATGCAGCTGCATCATGATTGCGTGCATCTCTGGTAGTTTGTTTGTCCGAGGTGGAAACTGCCTTAACCTGTTCAGTGGCCTCTCAGCATGCTTCAAATTAGTAATATTTATGGCAGCCTGTCTTGCTGCAAAAGGATATAACAATTTTGGCTTAAAGCAATAATATACACTAGGACTCCCAACTCCTTGGCAAAATAAATAATTACATAAATTGTACCAATGTTTCAACTGCTTTGACACTTTTGTTACCTTGTCATATCTTATTGTCTTGATTTCTGTCTGGGCTGAAGTGATTAAAATCTCACTTTGTTCCTAAGACAGGTAAGAATCAGTCAATTGAGACGTGTCTGACAGATGTGTTAAATGTCATTAGCATATAAATCAGTCCAAATCATGCAAAAAATTTCTCTGTTGGACAGGCAGAAACATCTTCAACTGGATGCCTAAAGGCAAATAGGGAAGTAGAGCATGTCTCCAGAATGCTGATATTGTCAGATTTTTTGTGAAGGAAAAGTGAATTACAAGGTAGTGCTACGCTGTCCTCTATTTGTTCTTCAAAGACTATTTGTAGCTTTTTTTGGTTGGAAGTCTTTCATCACATGAGATAGGTTCTCAATCCATCTGGCTTGTGTTTCATGTATCTTGGGCAGTGGTAATTAAGTTCCCTTTGTTATGCCCCATCTCTCTTGGGGGAAGCACAACCTTTTCCTCCCAGGACCAGAGACTGTCTTGTTTTATTTTAGTCTTTTGTATCAAAATATGCATTATATTATCTATCTTTATCCTAGAATTAGCATTAAGACCTGCAGACAGGAGGTGATTAATGCTTGTTACCTCTCATTAATTTATATTAGATATATGAATATTATATTAGAAAACCAACACTTTAATTCTGATCTCTCTAGAAAATTCAAAGACAATCCTGATTACATCTCAGTTGTAAGTTATTGAGGAAATCATGTCTACACTGGAACCAATCCAATTGCTTAGATTGATTGCCAGTTGCATAAACTGAATTATATGCCAGATGGAGCAACATTTTTTAAAAGTACTAAGTTCTATGTAAATAGATCAGAGTCAAATGGGTAGGGGGGTCTTTTTTTAATTACAGATCAGTAGATTCCTAAGTGCATTTCTCAACATGAAATACCATTTTGCTGAGAGCTTTGTTGTCCTGGCAGTGTCTGATGCACAGTGGGGGACATTCTTTTTATTGTGATGTAAATTTTAGCTCCTAATATTTTTATTTCTGACTCCTTACAACAACTGTATTCTTATTGTGTGTTTGCTACCTATGTTTCTCTATGCTACTTGCAGATTCAAGTTTCTTTTTTCCTCCAATTTCTTATTTCTTAGTGCTTAATCAATGTCTCACAAAGTTTCTCAAAACAGAGTTAGTTAAGTGTTAGGAAATGTACCCAGACCCATACCAGCAGCTGAATGACACCTGGGTTAGGTATGTGCAAGCTCCCTTACTCATTTTTGCCATGAAACTATTAAGGTACTAATCAAAGATTTTGTTCAAGTTCTCAGAACTTCTCATAAGAGGCTCATAAATTGCCTTATTTTATTAAATCTTTTAACCATTATATTAGATGTATTTAAAGAGTGAGTGAAATGTCCAAATACCTGGAAACTAAAATTTAAATTTACCTCTCTCCTTAGAGTTGAGTTGAGCTCCATTTACTTTTCTTTCTCAGTGTCACTTGGTGTTTCGGCAGAACTGAATATGATTTAATAGAAAGCATTCAGCACGTAATATTCTAGCTACCCATAAGCTGGATAGAGGTAAGGGCCTCTTGGGGCCAGACTGGCTAGCCTCTGTATGGTGCTAATAAAGCTGTGCAATGCTGCATGTCTAAACTAGCTGTGCAGAGTAAAACTCTCCTTGGGACTTATTCAGTGAACCTTTATGTCCCAGATTCAGTCTTTGATCAGATCTCTGCTATTAGGAGCCCCCAACCATGGACTGATGGAGGATACCATTTAGCTGACCTCTTTCCACTTAGTTTAATTTTTCAGAGAAGCCTCATTTTAAACACTGAGACCCAACACCTCTAGGGTTATGCAAACCTGATCTGGGAATGTGTGCCAGCTGCTACAAAAAGAGCTTTAATTTATCACTTATATTCATGAGCTTTCTGTTCTCTGCCTACAAAGGCACAGATGCACAAATTCCTTGAGGACAGAGTTTTCTGGATAGCCTATGTCCCATGTGATGTGCTAGACTTCTTTACCTCTTTGATCTTCTCTGGTGCAACACAGGAGTATCTAGCAATGGCTAATCATGGCAGACAGGCTAATCAGGGAGCCTGGAAATGAAAATCTGAACTTAATGTATTCTTATTCAGTGAATTAATACTGAATGAATAACTGAAGTGTTTTGATAGAAAAAGGTTTCAAATTTTCATTATCTTCTTTTCCTTAATGTTACGTCAAAAGCTCCATTACTGCAGTTACTTTCATCACCAAGGAAGTGAGGCAGTGTCAGTACCAGAGGATCCTTGCTTATTTTGTTCTGTTGGATTTCTTTCATCATCTTTCGGAAGAATTTCTAGCACACTATGTCTCTTAGTACATATTTCTTCACAGCTTTTTAGTTTATGCCTCTCCTAATGAAGTTCTTGAGAGCCATCAGCTGCATGTGACAAGAGTTTCCTGAATGCTAACCTGGGGCTGTGTCCTTTTGTGGATTATGGTAATTGTGAGATGACTTACAAGAATGTTAAGTAGCTGCATTTTGCTTTAGGAAGCATACCAGACTGTCATTTCCAATTTGTGAGGAAACACAGGTATGTTACCATTCATCTGTTCTTTATTTCAGTACTTCCCATTGAGAGGAATTAATCTGAGTTCTGTACCAAATGAGACTATCCCTGCTCTATGGTAACAAATGTAACAATAACACTTCTGGTGTTTCCCTGATTTTAAAAGAAAATGCATGGCCTCAAAACCTGCATATTGAGAGGGGTCACGATTCTGGCAGCAATATCCAACCTCACACCTTAATGCTCTTTCCAGTGATGCTTTTGTGGCAGTAGATCTGATCTTAA